>JBBJLS010123459.1:0-17487 GCA_037577275.1 Bryconaethiops microstoma | reverse complement strand
AACGTATGTATAATTCTGTTTATATATTCTATGATTGTTAATTTATTGTACAGTTATCCAAGTATATAGTTTTTACCCATTATATATAGGTTCAAGAGTACAGGTTAATTTGTCTACATTTAGCAGACACATTTATCCAACGTGACTTCAATTCCATAACTACAGAGGACAGTCTCCCTAGAGTAACTTGGGATTAAGGATTTTGCTCAGGAACACAGTGGTGGTATATCTGAAGGTAGGATTCGAACCCATGACATCTTGGTCTAGAGGCAAATATCTTACCAACTAGGCCACCACCACCCTATAGCCTGTTACTATTCACTATTTATAATTAAATTGTTTATTGCATGAGTAGTTTTGAACTAGTGCTCTATAGTATTGATCCAAACAACATCTCATTGTATATTACAATAAAGATGTCTTGTATCTTGTATCTGACCCGTTAAGGCATGACACACAACATCTGAACATGTCATTTTGCAGTGTGGCTGGGCACGTTAGAAAATGTGATTCATCAGACCAGGCCATCTTCTTCCACTGTTGTCAATTTTGAACATGGGCCATAATGGACACTCTGACTGCAGCTCCTATACTGGTTCCAACATGTCAAGAACTGACTGTTAACTTGCTGTCTAATATATCCCCCATGCCATTATAATAAGAAAGTCAGTGTTATTCATTTCACCAGTCAGTGGTTTTATTGTTGTGGATATAATAGTGGTTCTAATTTTGCACATAAACTATTTGTCTTCTGATGTGTTGGCTATGTATATGTCCTTTGGCCACTCACTCTACTTCTGTCTTTGTAATCACTTTCCCTGCAGCAAACCTTTCAGCTACAGCTGAAACAGCAGGTTCAAAGTTCAAGCCTGCTGTAGCCACCACCTCATTATCTCTGTTGAAACATGGAAGGGTATTAATAGTATGTTTTTATGGAATTGTGGTTTTATGGTAAATAGTAATGACGAAAATTGATATTTTATGTTTCTTACTTGATGTAAAATGCCAAGAACTTCATGTCCTCAAAGTGCCCTTTCATCACAAAATCGGTGTATCCTTCTCCATACCCTGTAAATTGTAGAAACAGAAGATATTTCTTCAAATTCTAAGCATATATGAGGTAATTTAAGCTACTCACAAAAATTATGAGTTAGTCAACAAAACAGGTTTTGCATTCCTATATGTTTTATGTAGTTGTGCTAATGATTTGTTAAATTCTAAAATAAATACACCTGAGTAGTCCCCTATAATAATTATTACTCATTTCAAAGTCAAAAGGATCTTATCAATTCTCCAATAAATATTTGGTGAATTAATATAGTTTGAAGAATGTCAAGTTATGAAATATAATAGAGAATGAACTCAACTGTAGCTAACTGTGTGTGATGACTTAATCTTCAACAAAAATGTTTGCGGTAGAACTGTTACATAATGCTAAATGTGGGCATAGCTGCAAAAATGTATTAACGCAAAACTGTACCCACGAATCATTTCGGCAGAAAGAGTTTTGATTAACCTAAGCCTTTTCAGAAAGAATTGGCTATACCTGCATATCGAATGGTCTGCCCCAGCAGGACGGTCCAGTAGAATGGCACAGTGTTCAACGTGATCTGTCTGCCCAGCATGTTCAAAGCAGCAATCCTTCCTAAAAATCCACATAGTATTCAGTACTGAAACCAGGTCTTTTATGGCTGGTGTAATTTCTAGATATATGTCAATGTGAAACTGTAACCTTATAGAGCCTGTCTGCTACTTTCCCACTCAGAAGTCCAGATGATATTTCAGAGCTTTTGTTCACTATTTCTGACGACTCTTAAGAGAAATAGAACAGCATGCTTATGATTACCTTGTGCCTGTGCTGTTTGCCAATGGGCAACACTGACGCTCTGGTCTTTGATCATTTGGAGAGGAAAGGAGGTTAGATCTCCTGCACAGTAAACATCTCTTATGTTGGTCCTCATGTACTATAAAAAGATTGGAGGTATTGTATGAGAAAAGGTAACGAACTGTCTCATACTATAAATACTGTATTGTGTAAATGTTTAAGCACTGCTGGTCAAATTATAGCCCCCTACAGAGAACGTATCCTTCCACATTTGAATGCACAATTACTGTTTATTTGCTGAATTTAACATAAGGATTAAACACGTGGTCTGTGCAGAAATTTGGGTTTCTTTTCTAAATGGAAAAATGTTTGCATACAGCTGCTTATGTAAAGTGTTATCTATAAATACAAAGACAAATATACATCTTTTGGCTTCACCTTATCCACAATGACATAGTTCTTAGAGTCCATCTTGATAGCACTTCCCTGAAGAAACTCTGAGTTAGGGGCAATCCCTTATTAGAGAAGGAGAAGGACCATGATTAACATTAAAAAAATAAAGTTTGTTTATATGTAAATTTATAAAATCAATGTCATATAGCATTGCTAACATTTCATGTAACAATTACACTTTTCAATAGGTATATCATGTGTGTGTGTGTGTGTGTGTGTGTGTGTGTGTGTGTGAGAGAGAATTTGGCCTTACAGTCGCTCAGAGTAATGTGTTCTTAAGCCATGTTCTTAAGCCAAGACAGGTCTTATGTTTCACATACCAATCCCCACGATTAACACATCAGCCTCCACAATAATTCCACTCTTCAGCACCACGTCTTTGACCTAAAGAGGGAGAAATATCACCTCGTTTTCCTTTATTAACTATATGCAAAATATATTACATATTCAGCTAAGCCTATTTACTTAGCCCAAATACAGGGGACCGTATTCCTTCTCTTTCCCTATACATAAGATTATTAATTACCCTTCCATTTTTCCCCCGGACCTCAGTTACACTGTCATTCATGTAAAACTTCACTCCCATCTCTTCTAACTTCTGTAAAAAACAAAGAAACCAAAGTATGTATTCTGTTCTCAATTCAAGTGTTTTCAAAATATAGATTAAACAATACTAGCTCACTCACCGTCATGGTAAACTTCCCTATCTCTCGCCCTAGTGTCTTCAGATAGGGCAGCTCACTGAACCCAATGATAGTAATGCTGCTGGCTTTGTCAATCATATAGGAGGCCACCTCCATGCCTTCAAATCAGAGAACAAAGTCTCAAGACTTGAATTTTGATAATAATGCCAATGTGTGCTTTTCAAAGGTGCAGTAGCAGTTGCTTCTCTATAACGTAGAAAAAAACTCACAAATGAAAAACTGTAATAATAAACAAAGTGTGCCTATATGTATTTGCTTGCTTAAGCTTTAGACATGATTTACCTCTTAACATGGACAAAGCCCTTAAGATGGACAGATCCATTCTTACTGAATAATTACCATACACAGGAGCTTAAGGGATTAAAGATGAAATCTTCACTCCAGCAAAACATATGAAAACTTATGTGGGGAAATCTCAGACTTTGCATTGTAAAACAGTTAAATGTTAGACACTGCTTCTTGGTAAAGACATAATCTCATTTCTTGGGTTCCCCTGTTCTTGGTTCCCATGCTCTGCATATTTTGGTGTCTTCCCTGTTCATGAACACCTGATCTAAATAATCAGCTAAATAAGAAGTCCTCCTTGAGTTTTAGCCTGAGTACCAAAGCAGGTAAGACATAAAAATATGCAGGATAGGTACTCGAAGACCAGTATCTACTGCTTTAAAACAAAAGGAAGATGTTCTGTTGTTCTTACCAACAAAGGACGTGCCCACAATGACTGCCCTGCAGCCCAGGCAGGCATTATGAATGCGGTTGGCATCTTCCAGCGTCTCGAGCATCAGCACATTCTCCAGCTCTGCCCCTGGGCTGTCCAGCCCCTTAGCCCTGAGAAACAAGTATTACTCATTTACAAAGACTACATTTCTGTATCACACAACAGTTTGCTTTGAAATCCTTCAATACAGAAAAAGTCATAGAGAGAGTGATATGACACGGTGAAGAGAAAGAATGTCATCACTGTCCTGTCAAAACCTTGTTTATTTATTTGTTTGGTTGTTTGTTTTGTCTTTTTGTTGCATAATTTGTGCCAGCTATCCTTTACAATGTGTGAATATCTTATGCCAAGCAATAGAAATGCTTAGCCTAGTGGGTAAAACACTTGCCTGTGAACCCAATAACCACAAAGTAGCAGGTTCAAACCCCCTTTTTCTACCATTGTGTCCTTGAGCAAGACACTTAACCCTCAGTTGATCCAGGTGGACCATACTTGTAACTAATGATTGGAAGCTGCTCTGTCTGTCAAATGCTATTTAGCAATAGGAATGAAGATTTTTTGTTCTCCTGTTACCATTTTGTAGATACAGTTTTATTATGACAGTGACAACACACCACGTAAAAACCAGGGATTTACCTGCAGCCTGTTGCAATAAGGAGTTGGTCATAGCACTCCTTGGTGCCATCGTCGAATGCCACAGTTTTCTTGTCTGTGTCTATTGACAAAGCCTGGAATGAAAATAATAAAGGATTTGGTGCATGAAAGCCAACAGAGAATTGAGGGTAAAGTATATTTATCTCACCTCTTTTTTCAGCCACACTTCAATGTCATACTTTTGGTAGAATTCCGTTCGTCTGAGCAAGATGCTGTCACTCTTAACATTCATTACCTGAAACAGAATCCAGCAAACAAGCCTGTGATCAAGGACTGAACAACTGTCAGATGTTCTTGGAGTAGGAAATATGTTTTATGGTTATGTTTCGCATTTAAATAATCTAAGTAAACCAGCCTGATTCATCACACATTCAGTGAGAGCCACCGACATTCACCACAGTTGATCATTTTGTGCTTTTCAGAGAGGCTTTATAAAAGTCGTGGCTGGTCTGAATCTTTATGAGATTCTTACTACACACTTGTAGGTGTGTGTTGTTAGAAATAACACATGAACTGAGCATGTGATGAAGGTAAGGTAGTTCATACACCTTCACATAAAAGCATGAGTTTGAGGAAGAGACTCTGAATAAAATGATCAGGAATGCAAGCATGTAACATAACCCTCGCATTAACATTGCTGACAGAATGAGCCATAACAAATAACTTATCTAAGTCTAAAGATTAGTTATTTGTTATGGCTCATTCTGTCATACCAAAGATTTATCTAGAGCATGTGCCCAATAAATCCAGAGCATTTAAGGTAAGCTGATCTGCTATCAGTTTCTGTTTTGTAAAAAGCTGCTGTGTTGTGGATGATGTACAATACAACATTCTCGTCAAATGATGATGTACACTATTGTTACTTAAAGGAACATGTAACATAATTCTGTCTGTGTATATGACTACACTGTCTGCTTAGTTGAAAACCATTCAAAGCAGGTTGTGTTTGAGAACAGCACTTTTTTTTTTTTATCATATCTGTGTCATTAAAAGTAATTCAATCTGCCCAAACAAAAGATACATGTACTTGACATGGCTTTAAATGATTACTTAAAGGGACAGCCAGACCTTACTAAGTCTGGTTTTGTCTAATGGAAGGAGCTCATCTCTGGTCACCATAATGATTCTTCCCCCATAGTTCTCCTGCCTGAGAATCTCTGCACAAATTATCGAGGCACATCCTGCAGGGGGAAAAATGACAGTGGAAGAAACTCATAAATATCATAAAAATATCAAGTTTTTTGTACAGCAAACAAAACTAATATTTTTTTCTTTGCATTCTGTCATTTATTTTTATACAAGATAATGTTATAAATCTGGTGAATGTGTTGAATGTGAACTACATAATATTTGTAAACTGATGCTACAAGTGAAATGCATTATTATTATTATTTTATTATTATTATTATTATTATTATTATTAACACAACAACAACATCAATAACAATAACATCAGTACTACAAGAAATACTGAGAATAATAGCATTAATTTACTGGTAGTAGATTCCTACTAGGAGTGATAAGCACATAGTGCTTTTTCTCACCTCCTCCTAATAGAATCACAGTGTGTTTTACTTCTGGATCTCTGCCTCCCATCTTCTTCACTCTCTTAGCTTGCCCTAGAGCCTAAACAGGATTTATGTCCAATGTCCAATGTATCACATTAAGCACACAAAAAGCCTGTTTCATTCCAAATTTACATATAACAAATCTGATTGCTGGCTAAATTGCCCAATTGATACTCACAAGTTCACTTCACATAAGTAGTATGAGTTGTTTAATGTAAGACTCACCCTTTTGTTTACAGTCACATACACTTTTTTGTCCTCAATTTTCACCTGTCAATGAGAATAAAATTGAATCCTGACAGTACAGATTTTCTCAAAACTGTTTAATGATCTAGATTATGTTCTCTAAAGGAGCCTGTTATTTATTTTCAGTCTCTTTTCAAAGCTCAAAGCGTATTTAGACACAAAGTGAAAAACACAACAGGTCCTCAACATGGCTGAAGAAAAAAATATTTTGATTTGAGCTTAATCTTTAAGTTCAAATGTGACTGTTGGTGATAGTTCTCTTAATACAAATCACTTCATGTGAAGGTTATATCTTATCGCCCCTAAGCCTGTAAATTCTACGCTACACAATCACACAACTGCAAAGGGACCTATGTGAATATGTAAAAACCATCAATCTAGAACCCCGACTACCCTCAAGTTGCCCCCGAGAAACACCTTAAATTTCCTTTGTCTCTCTGTTTTTGAACTAAATGCTTTAATTTAGTTCATTGCATTTGTATTAATTTTTTAATACAATACAATGTTATAAATCTTGTGAATGTTTTAACTACATATTATCTGTAAACCGATGCTACAAGTGTAATGTATTAATATTATTATTATTGGTGTCGAATTAACGCGTTAATTTCGATCAATTAATCACAGAAAAAATAACACGTTAAAAAAATTAACCCTGATTAATCACACAATGTGCCGAAACATGCTACCCATCGAGATGTGCTACTGTGCCCTTTTGCGCATGTGCTGTTCCACAGTCTTGGGGTTCTGTGCCACGCCCATAAATCTGTGTTACCTTAGGACACTTCAAGGGAGCATTTTTCGACAGGGTAGCATAAATTGTCAGAAATCCCTGCTTCACAGTAGCATTTCTCAGTGTTAGAACTTGACTGTATAAACTGCCTCTATGTATCTCTAAAGGTCTATATTCTCATTTAAATAAAACATTTTTCTCAGATTATGCATGTTTTTTTGTCTATTTCTCATCATTATCAGTGCTAAACTGACGATATACTGTATGAACTATATAAACTTAAAGGTTGCCTTTTTTATAGGGTAGCATGAATCAATAGACTCTGCTGTCAATTTGCGCTATGGTAGCATTTTTCAACAAGGGCAGCATAATTAGTCCGAACATCTGTCTTAAATTGCACCTTATAGATGGACTTAGTTCTATTATTGTTCTTGCTAGAGCATTTTTTCCCGCAGCATATTAGGTCATATTTTTTGCTGCTGTGACCATCACTGCAGATGAACAGTGCAAAAACAGTTATTAAATAAAAGAGACGTTGAAAGTCTGTAATGTTGATTATTCATTCACTCGTATGGCACAATTCATTTACGTGTTTAAATGCTTTTACAGCAAAAATGTGTGCGATTGATTTAGATGAATTAATCAGAGAGCTTGTACTTAATTCGATTAATTTTAATCACGTGACACCCCTATTTATTATTATTAACAACAACAATACTACAAGCCCTACTGAGAATAATAGTATTGAATTACTCATAGTATATTCCTAGTTGTAGTGATAAGCATATACATCATTCTAAATCAAAGCTGACAGTACCATGTGGCAGGGCAAGCCATCCATGGCTGGGTACTCCTCCATATCTCCCGTCTTCACATTGAAGCAGGCACCGTGCCAGGGGCAGCGCACCCTGTGACCGCAGAGAACTCCTGACAGAAAAACAGCACAGAGTTCAGTCCCTCCAGCTTCTGTATGCACACAACAAAGAATACTCATGTGTACATACTCACAGGTATGCCAGCATTAATGAGAATGTTCACATTGATTGTTTCAGTCCTTTTCTCATCATTCAAAGATGCTTACCTGTGCTCAGGGGAGCACCATAGTGGGTACACTGGTTACCAATAGCAGTGTACTCCCCTTCACACCTTACCAACAGGACATTATGGTCCCCAACATCCACCTCCATCATCCTGATTGACACAAAAGAAAGATGTTTGTACAGCAAGAATTTTTTTACACAATGACTGCCCTGCAGCCTAGGGCAGTCCAATTTGATGGTTCCAAACAATTTAACTATTGTTTGGAACCATTAAATTGGACTTTTTTTTACTAAAAAACTTTGAGATTTAAATGTAATGTTAGTATGTATATATAATAAAATACCTGGATTGATGGGTGGGTGGGTGGATGGATGAATAAATGGATCGGTAGGTATAATTTATACGTATACATAAAAAACACATGGCAACTGCACACATATCAAAGACATATAGGTAAAGACATATCAACTGACGCTTTTACAGGCAATAATATAATGTTACTGTAAAAACGCTATAATAACTGAATTTCTTATAGAGATTTATTTTGGACACAATTATATATTTAAACCCTATAACATTACAAAGTAATGAGTGTGTCATAACGCACATAATGTACATATAGAGTTTATCACTGGTGTTGACTGTGACTTTTTTTGGAAAGGATAATCAAACCAGATCTGGGGTCACATCATTTTCTTAAATAAATGAAAGTGCATTATAGTATAGTATAGTATAGTAGGTCTTACTCTCCATTACTGAGGTCGGACTCCACACACACTGCCGCAGTCACTTCTTCATCATCTTCCTGCAAGTGAGCCTGGCACACCACTTCTGGGAATGCAAGAGTCCTGACTTCCATCACTCCGATTTATTTTAATAAAGTGGGCCATATTAAAGAATATTAATTGAACAGCTTGTTGTATTTGACAAAAATCTGAAGTGGTTTAAAAAAGGTTTATATCTTTCTATTATACTCTCACTTTATACTCTTAACATCGTACCAAAATGTTTTTTTTGTGTCTGATAATCATTTAGGAAGGACCATTTAGGAAGCCATATATTCTATAAAAAAGTACAAATTAAACTAAATTTAAATATTTGAATGTAAGACCAGATTTCTGCATGTTGAAGAAAAGCAAATATTACTTACTTGATGTCTTCTCAGACATGAGATTATGCTGAAATGGACAGGAAAATCTTTTTCCAGCTTCTTTTTAACCAATTCTTTGAACAACAGTTTTCTCAAACAATCAAGTGCTTGTTGCTGCTGTCATGGCTAGAGTAGATGTCCTTAAGCCAGGAGACCAAAAACATCCCTTTGAGATCACACAGTTGAGCTGCTTGAAGTCACTCATGAAGTTACCCAAAGTGCTCTAAAATGAAGAAATAAATGAGTTTCTACAAAAAAATATCCACTGATGAAGAGTCCAGCTCAATCAGCCCGAGGAACTGGATGAATTGCATATGCAGAGTGTTCAGTGTGGTTAGCTCTGCCATTGCAAGGGAATAGAGAACGGCTGACCAAGCAACAGCCTCCAACAATACACTCACAAAAACACACACACACACACACACACACACACACACAGACCAAATGTGTGTGACAGTGCATTATCTTGCATGAAACATAGCCGCTGTGTAAAGCTTTTCATTTGAGGAGTTGTCCCTTTTAGGCCACCCATAAAGAAAGCTCTCTGTGAGAGCTAGGTTAAAAGGAGTGCACTGTGTGTGCCCCAAGCTATTGACTGAAGAACTGAACAGTTTGTATAGACATGGTCCCAAATGTGACTAGATCACCCAGGGTTAGGCCTGGTGTTTCTCATTTCTATTACAACAATTGCATTGTTGCAACAGCCTTCTCATTTCTGTAACAACAATTGCGTTGTTGCAACAGCCTTAGTTGCATTGTTACAACAGCCTTAGTAAAGAAAGTAAATGATCTTTTACTGTCCACTGACAAAGGATTTGTCTCTTTGCTGGTTCTGCTCAACCTTAGCGCGGAATTCAGCACAATTGACCACGCCATTTTACTAGACAGACTAGAAAACCTTGTCGGAATCACTGGAACCGCCTTATCCTGGTTTATATCATACCTGACCGACCACTATCAGTTTCTAAGAGTTAACGGGGAATCCTCATCACCCACCAAAGTAAAATATGGTGTCCCACAAGGTTCTGTTTTAGGGCCTACTTTATTTACTTTGTACATGTGTAACAGGTTCAGAAAGGTGTTTCCACTTGCTTTGGTTGTTATATGTGTATGGCCCTTTTATTGTGGTAGAGATGCCCTCACTCTTCACTGGCTGGCGGCATGTTGGAAACTGTTTCCGGTTAGATCAGTAAGATTCACTCCATCAAAGAGAGTGGTTGTGGTGGGTGAGTGCTCTGGAAAAATGTATTTCTTTTGTTGCTCTTTCTATATTTTGACAATGTATTTTTCTTCTTTCATGTTACCAAATAATACCAAATGGTTAATGTGCACTCGCCATTGCAGGACGTCCTGTAAGAATGCTGTGAAACTGATCACTTCATTTGAATGTGTTTTAACAGGTACATGTTCTATTATATATTACTGTTTTGCAAACTGTTGTACGTCTACTCTTGAAAATGTTACAGTAAGATTCGCGCCAGCAAAGAGAGTGGTTGTGAAACTGATCACTTCATTTGAATGTGTTTTAACAGAATTAAATTATCCACCAGAGGCGTGAGATGGTGTTAGTTGTCTCAGTTATTACACACAAGGCAGATACGAGCCGTTGCAATGGTGCCGTGACCGTGACTCTGGAAGCAGCGTGCTGGAACTACTGATAGGAGGTTTCCGGAGGTGTTCGTACCGTGGGTGACGAGAGCTTGCCACGTGAGGAGCTGTTTGACGCAGTACCGCTTTTGACCACAAGGAAGGGGTAGAGGACCGTGTTTCACCGCGAGAGCAGTAAAGTTTGGGTATTGTGGCATCAAATTGAACGAGAGGTTGACAATTGCGGCTGAAAGTTTAACTTTGAAGCAAAATTTAAAAAATAATCACTGAGGTTTGTTAAAGCTTTATTGTAGAGACTGAAATTTTGTGCTCAGACATTTTACTTGAACTTTGAGTTCTGAAACTAGGATATATTTTCAGAACCGACACATTTTTCTTCCTTCTCGTTCACTCTGAGAGTGTCATACTGAAGTTTTGGGACAATACATTTACAATTGTTTTTGTTAACCATTGCTGTTGTCAGCATTGAACATGGAATCAGGGAACAGTTTTGGAGGAGGTAGAGGGCTTTTTATGTTTTCACCTATGCCTTCAGTGGGGAGAGGTAGATTAGATTATACTCCTGTCACATCTACTCCCATGGGTGGTTCAGAGACTGTACACGATGTCAACAATCATTTAAGTCCTCCACCACTTCAGTTAAGTGAAGGTGAATTGAAACAACCAAGTTTGAAGGAAGCCAATGAGTCAGTGGAATGAGTCAGTACACAACGTAAGAATGCTGTGAAACTGATCATTTCATTTGAATGTGTTTTAACAGGTATATGTTTTATTATATATTACTGTTTTGCAAACTGTTGTACATCTACTCTTGAAAATGTTACAGTAAGATTCGCGCCAGCAAAGAGAGTGGTTGTGGTGGGACGTCGTGTAAGAATGCTGTGAAACTGATCACTTCATTTGAATGTGTTTTAACAGAATTAAATTATCCACCAGAGGCGTGAGATGGTGTTGGTTGTCTCAGTTATTACACACAAGGCAGATACAAGCCGTTACAATGCTGCCGTGACCGTGACTCTGGAAGCAGCGTGCTGGAACGACTGATTGGAGGTTTCCGGAGGTGTTCGTACCGTGGGTGACGAGAGCTTGCCACGTGAGGAGTTGTTTGACGCAGTACCGGTTTTGACCACAAGGAAGAGGTAGAGGACCGTGTTTCACGGTGAAGAACGTGGCGCATAACATTTCTGCAAAAGGAGTATCAGGTCTTCCTGACCAGCCTAAGCATGGAAATCTACCAACATACACAGGCCTGGTGTATCCGTCGGCCTGCAAACACAATACAAGGCCAAAATTATGTGGCCACTTGCTCTAATTGTGCACTTCATTGCTAACAGGTGCATAAAATCAAGAATGCAACCATGCAATCTTCTTAGAGAAACTGCATATGTGTGGCCACATACGTGCTCTTGTGTTTGGATCTGTATAGAAGCAAAGAGGGATTAAAAGACAGACGGGACACCAATTCAGCATTTAGGTCAGATATTAGATTTGATTTTGTCATGGAAAATTGGAGCAAAATCTAAGCCTGAAACTTTTTCTAAGTCAAAAATTAAATGCAGTCGAGGAGATACAGTTTACTGTTTAATTGAAGAATGAAGCAGCCTCATGGTGGGCTGGAGGATCCTCTCTCCAACCGACCTTACACTCAGGTGATTACACTTCCTTACACTATTCTTTTATCATTTGAATCTTCACCAATTTCAGCTATGATTCTACCCAAATGTTAGCAATAATTAAGTATCATGTCCATAAATAAGGGAAAGATTATGTAACGGTGGGAAATAATCCAATGGATGAGGCTCCCAGAAACATTTAAAAATGTGAAGTTGCTCTCATGGCTCCAGTAGTTGCAGTTGTACCAGTGATGACAATGAGTGAGTTAATTGTAATACAGGAATAAGCATCTACCTATGAAAAAAGTGTGTAGCAGCATAAGGGAACTAAGCAGGATAGCACTGGGTTATGGAGAAATCATGAAGAACTAATAATTGCTCCAGGTCCTTTGTTAATTGTTATGATTTTAGATGCTCATGTATTTGATCACTGTGCAAGAGGAGAAGTAATGAGGGAAATCAAAAGATAGGGGTATTGGTCTCCATATATACAGGTAACAGTTGATGATGCCTTAGATGAGTGTGATATATGTGCTCAGAATAATGTGATAAAAGGTGTAGTAGTACCAACAGGACACATTCCAGTTCCAGAAGGACATTTTAGACAATTATTTATAGATTATATGGATATGATTAAGAGAGTACATAACTACAGTAACTGTTCGTGGTGACTGATCGCTTTAGCAGATGGGCTAAAGCAGTGCCATCCAAAGACCAAGAATCTGAAACAGTGGTGACATTTTTGACAAGAAAAGTAAACCTGAGATTGGGGATCTTCGTTTACTGGAAAATCCGATCCAACCAGGTGATAAAGTGTATCTGAGGGTATATAGAAGAAAGTGGAATGAAGCCAAAAAACAAGGTGGTAAGAGTGACACCCACGGCTGTACAAATATTACTGTTTGGTATCACCTTAACCATTGTTCTAGAATTCCTAAAGATAGATTGTCTAGACCGAAACAGGATGATAGTGGGATGAGCCTGCTGCAGCATGTTTTGACTGCTCCGTGTTTTATCCGGAGCACAGCACAGTCCTCTCAGACATCCCTGTGGAGTTACAGAGGGGAAAGACCAAGAGAGGATGCTGTGGAGGAGCAAAGTTGCGTGGGAAAAGAGCAGCGAAGAATGGGAAACGGCTTAGTGAGCAGAGGAGGAGGAGGAGATACAAACCATACCTCCCGTCTATTGTTATGGGCAATGTGAGGTCACTAGACAATAAAATGGATGAGCTTACAGCCACACAATAATCTGTGCAATAGCCTGCTGCTTCTTTCTGTATATTTATTACGGTAAAATCATTGTGTGACTTTGTGCATTATTTTTCCTATGACTTGCAACAGTAAACTATGTGCAATACTGGTCAATGTTCTGACCATGTGCTAATACATGATTATGTGCTATATCATATGTTGTTCTCTAAATGGGTTCTAAATCACTTAACTTGCAATTTCTTATGTGCAGTAGTCTTCATGAGCAATATTACTACTTGGCCAATATTACTTTTGATTACTTAATATTACTTAATAGTGCTTAATTACTACTGATTTTCTAATAGTGCAATAACTTCTTCCAAACTACCATTTATGTAAATAGTTTTTTATTCAGCTGTGTTATTTATAAATAGATATTATACCAAGCATTTCTGTATGTAGCATAGTCTATTTAGATTTTATTTGGACTTTTTTTATTTTACATTATTCTTGTCTCTATGTCTTATGTCTTTCTTTGTCTTTGTGTGTTGTGGCAGTCATCACATAAGCAATTTCCTCCGGGATCATTCAAGTTTTCTGATTCTGAACTATGGGAACGAAGATAATTCAGGAGTCAGTCCGTAGACATCTGGAGAACAGAGAGAGAATAAAACTAACAATGAGTCTCCAGTGAAACTCCACCATGAGAGACTGAAACAGCAAAGGAAGCAGAAAAAACATCAAAACCAAAGGGAAAACATGTGGTTTCATGAATACAAGGAACAACAGGTGAAAAGGAATGCACAAGTGCTTCAAGAGATTGAAACACCCATTAAATCGCCAGTTCAAATTTATCTGACGGTCAAAAATAGAGTAAATGGTGTCCAACAAGATGGGAAAACAGACTGAGTTCTATATGACACTAAGAAATTTAGGACCCAGATGATGTGCTAGTAACCTCTCTCTGGTCTTCTATGTGATGTAAAATGTTCTTCTATGTGAAGTAAAATCATAAAGAACAGAAGATGCCACACATCTGTTACTACCACTTATGCATACTCTGTTGTTTTATTCATGATGGTAATATTGAGTACTCCTGTTATAGTGAGTTGTTGGTCACTAGTTATATGATTAATCTTGCCTGATGGCAGATGTACCAACCAGTTGGTCTGATGCATTATGCTACTGTTGAGTTTTAAGATAGGCAGTAGGCAGACTGAATAAGGATACCAAAGTGATGTCAATGGACTGTAGAAGAGGGAATTCTGTTTTCAGTATTCTGGCTGCCGTGAAGGTAGGAAGGGACATTTTTCCACCATATATGGTGCTTCTCCATTGTGATTGACCTTGGTCTTAGACAGGATTTTGCAACCACTCCAACAGGGTGTTGGTTGTGGGTGGGTTTTATTTGGCCCTCCCTGAAACAGAACTAATTGCTGTTTTGAACCCTATATGTATAATCCACCTTCACACTTATGTGGGCTGATGTCTTTGGCGCTTTTCTTTACCCTCCAGGGTTGCTTAGTTTAATTTTCAGGGGCTTGTAGTTTCGGTACTGTGTCCTTCTGAAGTCCACCACCAGCTCTTTGGCCTTGCAGATGTTCAGCTGTAGGTGGTTGTCCTGGCACCACGATGCCAGGTTCTTCACCTTGTCCATATAGGCCATCTCATTGTTGCTGGAGATGAGGCCCAACACCACTGTGTCATCAGCAAACTTCACAATGCTGTTGAAACTGTGAGTGGCCATGCAGTCAGAAGTGTAGAGGGAGTACAGCAGTGGCAAGAGTATGCACCCCTGTGGTGCTCCCGTGTTGGTGGTGATGCTGTCAGAGATACACACCATCCTCACCACCTGAGATCTGCCAGTAAGAAAGTCCAACACCCATGCTCTGACAGATGGCTATTGAGTCCTAGATCCCTCAGTTTTGTGAACAGTCTACTGGGCACTATTGTGTTAAATGCTGAACTGTATTCTACAAACACCCTCAGTTTTGCGAACAGTCTGCTGGGCACTATTGTGTTAAATGCTGAACTGTATTCTACAAACAGCAATGATGAAATTACATCAATTGATGCTCTCAGCCGTTCTAGGTGTTAAGTGTATTTTATTTTTATTCATATTTTTTTTTAATGTACTTTGAAATTTGAAGATTATTGTGATCTTGTAACATTAAAATACAATGTGTTTAATTTTTTGTGCTTTTTACAGTTCTAAATGTTCAAAATGTTTTCTTTGAATAAATAAAATTTCACAAGCAACACATTAGCCTAGTTAAAGTAAAAAACAATATATGCATAGCATAAAAGTAAAAAACAATATATGTAGTGTTATCTTCATTTTATACATGAAAAAAGATTTGCGCCTCCCGGTGTTTTCTCTTTTGTGGAAACCGGGTCCAAATGGCTCTTTGAGTATTAAAGGTTGCGACCACTATGCTAGATGATTCAGCAGTACATTAATGAAACTGCCCTGAATTGATCAGATGGCTTTGTAAAAATGGGAGATTTGTGCTGAGAATTATGACAATTTTTAAAATATTATTTAGTGTCAGAAGCAGAGCCAGGAGCCAGTAGTGATGAGGTGATTGCTCCTGACAGTATGGAAGGAACATGTGAGCTGTTGTAACAGAGTGTGTGAACAAGCAAGCATTAGTTCCAATATAACCACTTTCTATGCCCAAACGATAGTAGTGACCCATTATATTATTTATCATTAAAAGTAAGATAGTAAATACACAAAGCCCACAATTGAAAGGGAATAGGATGAAAGTAATAAGAAATAAGCCTGCATATTTTGCCATTGAAAATATCTTAATGGGCAGCAGAACCCTGAACCACAAGTTAGGAAATGAGACAGATCAAGATTGAGTCTTTTGATAGTTTTGATTACTTTGCTCGCCCTCAGTCACAGGATATACATACATTTTTTCTTATTATCCTCATCAAACCCCTAATATTGCTATACCAAAAGTTTTCAATAGCAAAGATGGAACTGACCGCAAGTGGCCAACTTACTGTTGAAAAAAAAACAAGCTCTGTACTGTTCTGTTTGTCTGGCATTTGCGCCTGTGGTTAGTGATGGCACTTTCATACAGGGAGGCATGAAAGACTGTAAACACATTCACCAGAGGATAGTGGAACACGAAAAAAGTAAGACACACAGAGTGCAGATGCTTACTTTCTGAATATACAAAAGTCAGATGTGAAAAGCCTGTTGACTGGCAACCAAATGTCATTGCGTGCTCAGCAAGTGAAACGTCAGGTGATGGAGCGCATAGTGAATGTTATAAATGTGGCCTTAGCTACAGGGGAGATAAAGAGAAGGCAGGTTACAGCCTAGAAAACATTGCTGTTAATCATGGCAATGTCTTAGACTTGACTCTACTTTTGAGTAGATATGACATTTGCCTACAACAGCAAGTAAACATATCATATCTACTCATATGTCATATCTAAACATATGTCATGTATACTCAAATGTAGAATCAAGTCTAAGACATTGCCATGATTAACAGCAATGTTGTTATTGAAAACAGCAAGAAGCAGCATGAAACTGGTGAAAAAGACACATTCAATGAAGTTGTGGATGTCATCAGCCAACTGATAAAGGCGATTATAGCTGAGGAAATAAGACATGCTGGCATGTTTTCAGTCCAAATTGACACCACACAAGATATCAGCAGCAAAGACTAGTGCTCCATCGTCTTAATATATGTAACTGTTACGTGCCGTGGCACGTAGACTTGTATTTTGTAAGTTCTCTCTCCAATAGGTTGATCCGTGGACACGCATTAGAGGAGGAGCGTGCTCTTCAACCGCAAGCCCAGAGCTGATTGGCTGATCAGACGCCCCACAGCCGATTGGAGCAGCTGCCAGAAGAAGTCCTGCCTCGGGGGTTTATATACCGGTGTGTGTGTGTGTGTGTGTGTGTGTGTGTGTGTGTGTGTGTGTGTGTGTGTGTGTGTGTGTGTGTGTGCGTGAGAG
>JBBJLS010123449.1:0-17488 GCA_037577275.1 Bryconaethiops microstoma | reverse complement strand
AAAGATTGTACTGCCTTCGCTCTGCCCCTTTTCTGCAGAGAGCGGTCGGCGGAGATTGACTCTGTTCAATAAACGCCGATATTTCTGAACTCAGAAGCCTGATTCTACCTTTCTTCGAACTCCAAAAATTTCTCCAAGAGGGGTCTCAGAACTTGAGAGGGAACGCAGGTATCGTGAAGGCCTGTGTGCTTACTGCGCCTCCCCGGACCATCATCACACAGTCTGTTCTCTTTGCCCAGGAAACAGTCAGATCAGGTGAGGAGAGGGAGGAAGTCACCTGGTCTTGTTAATGCCTCCAACATCATGCCGACCGTTCCCCAACTCACTCTGATGGCTCACATCCAGTTGGGCCACAAATGGTGCATGACCACCGCCTTTGTGGATTCAGCGGTGGCTGGGAGTTTTATTGACCATGCTTATGCTGCCCAGCTGGGTCTGAGGCTTGAGGCATTATCTCAGCCAGTTAACATCACCGCCATTGATGGTCGGTCCCTTTACTTCAGTCCTATCACTCACCGCACCATTCAACTCTTCATTCAAGATCATCAAGAGTCCATCCAATTTCTCGCCACTATTCTGACCTCACCGGATATCATTCTTGGCCATCCTTGGCTTTGTCTTCATGACCCTCTGATTTCCTGGAGCCAGGAAAAGATTCTTCGATGGGGTCTGACCTGTCGAGAGCTTTGTCTCCGAGCACTGGCTGAGACATGCTTAGGGGAGTCCGAGGCCCCCAAAGTCAACCTTGAGGCCATTCCCATCCCATACTGTGACCTAAATAAGATTACCAGCAAGACTCGTCACCCGCTTCCACTCATAAATACCGCCCTGGACACCCTCTCTAGTGCATCCATCTTTACAAAACTGGATTTGAGGAACACTTACAATCTCGTCCGCATCAGAAAGGGTGATGAGTGGAAGACGGCATTCATCACTCCCACCGGACATTATGAGACCCTTGTAATGCCGTTTGGATTATGTAATAGTCCGGCTGCATTTCAACATCTGAAAAACGATGTCCTCCGGGACATGCTGGGACACTGGGTGTTGCTGAGATGCTCATCTTCTCCTGGAACATCTCTGAGCACACCCAGCATGTGCAAGCAGTGTTAAAGAGGTTGATGGCCCACCAACTGTTCTGTAAGTTGGAGAAATGCGCTTTCCATCAGCGCTCCACCACATTTTTAGGATTTGTAATATCTGATGAAGGTGTGGCCATGGATCCGCAGAAGCTGAAGGCTGTGGGTGAGTGGCCCCTACCCACTTCGCCCCTACCCACTCACCGACGAAGCCCTTCAAGCCTTCCATCGACTCTGTCATCTGTTCACCACGGCTCCCATTGTCATTCATCCCGACTCCATTCATTGTTGAGGTGGATGCCTCCAATGTGGGCGTAGGAGCTGTCCTCTCGCAGCAAGGTCCTGACCAGAAACTGCACCCATGCAGTTTCTTCTCCAGGAAATTCAATCCCACACAACAGCATTACAGGGTGGGGGACCATGAACTGTTGGCCATCAATTGGGCTCTGTAAGAGTGGCGTCACTGGCTCCAGGGCGGCGTCACTCATCATATCCCCTCTCCCATGGGAATTGGAAGACAGGATCCATCAGGGGCAGACCTTGGAGCCCCGTCCAGCAGACTCTACGTCCCTAATGAATTGCATTCTGAGACCCTCCAGTGGAGCCATTCGTCGACAATGGCTGGTCACCCGGGCACTCAGCGCACCCTCCACCTATTAAAAAGGGCCTTCTGGTGGCCAGGCATGGCTGAAGATGTCAAAAAAATAATCCAGACATGTGCAGTGTGTGCCAGGGCGAAGGCCTCCAATGTACCAGCTGCAGGTAGTCTTCAGATTCTCTCTTTTCCTTGCCGCCCTTTGTCGCGCATTGCACTCGATTTTGTCATGGGTCTGCTGGAGTCTGATGGGAAGAACACCATCCTGACCATAATTGACTGATTCTCCAAGGCTGTTCACCAAGGCTGTTCACCTTTCCGCACTCCCCTCAGCTAAGACCACTTCTGAACTGGTTCTGGAGCATGTAGTTTGCCTGCATGGGTTCCCCAAGGACATCGTCTTGGACAGAGGCCCCCAGTTTATCACTAAGTTCTGGCGGGCCTTCTGCCATCTGATCAACTCCACCAGCAGTCTGTGTCTTCTGGATACCACCCTCAGACTAATAGTCAGACGGAGCGGGCCAAACAACAGCTGGAGCGCTTTCTGCAATGCTTTGTGGCTGACTGAAAGCACTCCTGGGCTCGCTACCTCATCTGGGCTGAGCTCTCTCACAACTCCTCACCTCACCATGGGACTCAGTCCTTTTGAGGTATGCTACGGTTTCCAGTCTCCGATGTTTGACCATCAATAGCCGGAGGTTGATGTACTGTCAGCCCAACAGTTGGTCTGCAGGTATCGGCAGCTTTGGCAGCAAGCCTGAAGTGCCACCCAGAAGGCTAACCAATGCTACATCCATTAGAATGGCCGTTGACACCCACCGGGACGATTGTTCCATGTAGGTGACAGGGTCTGGCTCTCCACCAAGAACCTCCATCTGCTCACAGAATCCAAGAGGTTTTCACCACGTTACATCGAACCCTTCAAGATCACTCACAGGACAAACACGGTCACTTTGATTCAATGAGAGATGATAGGTAGGCTGAGGGTGCAATAGCAAGTGCTTTGCTGTAGTCTCTAAGGCTCTCCTTTCTGGTAGAGTGGAACGATTCCAGCTGGGTTAATCACCACTTACATTTCAGTCTTCAAACATTTTGTTTTAAAGAGTGTGTCTGACCATTATACAAATGAACAAAGTTTTCTGTCTGACTCTTTTATGTTTTAAAGGTACAGCATAATCTAATGTGGATTGAAGAAAGTTCTCTAGACATTCAGTGAAGTTACACAGGTCAACAAAAATATTTTTTTGTAATCATCAGAAACCACAACACACTTTTCTAAACCAGTTTTTCATGCTGGTTTCAGATCTGCTTTCAGTTTTTTTCAGTCACATCAACTTTTTGAATTATGAGTAATATTAGATTTGCAATAGACTTGCATGCAGTTTTTATTAAACCGCAGGCACCAATCAAGTAACTGTTTCAATATTTTCAGTGCAAACAGTGACCTTCTGCTTTTTTGGCCCATGGGTCTATTTGCTTGTTTTATTTAGTTTCTTTTTTTTCTTTTAATAGGTTTATTGGGTAAAGTTTTTTATGCTTTTTCTTACATTAGGTTTTCTACTCTCTCCCTCTGAATTGTTTGTGTGTGTGTGTGTGAATGCTTATTGCTGTGTATCGAACTGCCTGCTGTTGCTGTGTAAACTCCATCACTCAGGGTGGTTGACACGCTGGGAGGGTATGGGAGACTCAAGAGAAATGGCAAAAGCTGTGTTGAGCCCAAGTACTTTTGGTGTATTGCTATTGCTATTGCCTCCGGAGATCCTAAAGGGTGTATTTGTAGCCAAAGGCTGTGTGGCTTAAAATCAAATAGCCTAAAAATAGCTAGAATAGCAGGAGGGTTCTTGCACCCTAGGCCACCACACTCATAATATACTAATCTTTTTAATTCAGTTCAATTCAGTTTTATTTAGGTTATATAGCGCTTTTTACAACCAAAGTTGTCACAAAGCAGCTTTATAGAGTCCAGATCTGAACCCCTAGTTAGCAAGCAAAAATGGCAACAGAGGAAAAACTCCCTAAGCTGGAGGAAGAAACCTCAGGAGGAACCAAGGCTCAAAAGGGGAACCCATTCTCCTGGTTGACCTGGAAAGAAAGAAAAGAGTTTCTATGGGGATAACTAACAAGAAAAGGCCTTATTGACAAATTGGCCATCTACAGCATATCTCGCTCAAGTAGCCTAGCTAGAAAGTGTAGATCTGAGGGGTATGGTATGAGAGCACCATCAACAAACCTGAGCACCAGCATCCTTGTTTACTTGAATTCTCTGTCTCTACCGCCTCACAGCTCTACATCCTTCATCTGATAGGAAAAATTAATTACAAAAAGCCTAACTAAACAAGTGGGTTTTCAGCATGGACTTAAAAACTGAGACTGTGTCTAAGTCCCTAACATTATTTGGATAAGCATTCCAGAGCTTGGGGGTCTTTATATGGAAACGCTCTTCCCCTGGCAGAAGCTTTCTTAATTCTGGGGATGTATAAATAGTCAGCACCTTGGGATCTGAGCGAGCGTGGAGGTTCATAGTAGGTTCACAGAGGTATTCAGGTGTGAGGCCATTCATGGCTTTATTTGTCAATAGAAGAATTTTATAGTCAATAAGAAATTTGATCAGAAGTCAATGAAGTCTACATAATAGTGGACTAATATGGTTGAATTTTCTGGTTCTAGTGAGGACTCTAGCTGCCACATTCTGGACTAGTTGATGCGTATTTGGAGCTTATTGAAGGTTTTTTGACACTGGAGGGATAGTGCACTTCTTAGCAATATTTCGTAGATGAAGGAAGGCTAATGTGGTAACAGTACTTGTGTGCTGAATGAAAGACTGAGATACATAGTGACACCGAGATTTTTTACAGTTGACTCTGGAGAAGCAGAGGAACCAACCGATCCACCTGAGGCACTACTACATGGGATGTAAAAGCACCCCATCTGTGAGGCCGGCACCAGATGGCCCTAAGAGTGAGTGAGGCGGTGGAGGGATGGCGATGGGAGGAGCTAAGGTAGAGGTAAGTACTGGGCATGGCTTGGAAGGTAAAGTAAACTTTCATGGACCAGGGAAGGTGTTGGGTGAAGGCCACAGAGTTGACTTGATGAGTTACCAGTGAGGTCCAATATAGCGAGGTGCCAGTTTCTTTGAGTCAGCCTTAAGAGGGGTGTTTGGAAGACCATGGGAGGATTGACCAAAGCCTTTTGAAGGCCATGTTCATGAGAGGAAGGTTGTACCAGCTCTTGACAGTAATCTTGTTTAGCCCCTAGGAGTCAATGCATGGGTGTCAACCCCCGTCTTTCTTCCCAACAAAGAAAAAGCCTGTGTCTGCAGAAGATCTGGAGGGTCGAATGTGGCCGGCAGCAAGGGCTTCTTCAATGTACTCCTTTGTGTCATGTTGTTCCAGAGCAGATTGAGAGTACAGGCACCCTCTAAGTGGCATGGTCCCCGGGAACAAGTTGATGGCCCAATCCTAAAGTTAATGTGGAGGGAATTGCACAGCCTTTTCTTTGGTGAAGACCTCCCTCAAATCCCAGTACTCAAGGATTACCCCTTTCTAGGGAGTACTCAGCTGGGTTGGAGACTGAATAATGAGTACGGGGGAGATGAAGGAGGAGGCTTGAATTCTCTTGGGATGGTTCAGGTAGCCTCCTCCACTCTCTATTTGAGTGCACAATACTGGAAGGTTGATTTCCTCAGTGGCTCAGGAAGATGGATTTCAACCCAAGGGATGAACAAATAGGGGGTTGTTGGTGTGACTCTGGAAGTGACTGCTCCTCATCCTATCCAGTGATAAGTCCATTATGCTAGGCAATGCAAGGGTCGTGGATCAGCCAGGGATGGCCCAGGATAACATGAAGCTCTGCCGATTCTGTTGACAGCTGGTGAAGAAGCAGATGGAGTTGGAGATGCCAGATGCCAAAGCTTGAAGCATTTCTTTTGCCTTAGATGTCAGCACAGTCATACTGTTACAACCCCAGACTCAGGATAAAAATACGGATGCCCAGGGCAAAGACAGAGACACTTTGAGTACAGGTTGGGCTATCTAGGCAGCTGCACAGAGAAGCACTGGGAATAACTATTTATCTATTAAATGGTCTCAAAAGAAATAAAAAATAAGTTGCATCTGGCAGGGCTTTAGCCACATACAGGGCAGCTGGTGGGGCAGTAGTCTGCTCAGTTGTGCTTTCTAGAGTAATGGGTTGTACATGTAGGATCACAGAATTATTTAGCTCAATCACAGGCAGATGCCTTGGAGACTCAGAGGCCAGGTGGTCTGGGGTCTTGCAGGCCAGCAGGTCAGAGGTTTCAAAGACCAGCAGATCAGTGGTTGGCCTGATATGCTGTGTTTATAATTGGAATAAGTCAATGGAATATATATAATAAGCCCCATTGCTGAGTACTATCTGCTTTGGGGGAAAAGGCAAATCAGTTAAGAGAAGACTTACAGAGGATGGGTTGAATGGGAGATGAAAGAAAATATGAGCAGAGACAAAAATAAACTTGGCTGGGAAAGATACTGTTAAAACAGTTCTCCAGTCCTCATCCACAGGTAGAGGAGAGCCTAGACCCATTAAGACTGGATAAGCTTGGGAAGCAGTGTCTTGAAGGACAGTGATACATATTTTCAGAAATAGTCTATTTAGTGGAGAATACTCTGTTAACTATGATTAGGCCTACCAAAGACTATGATGATGATAGCATATGGTTTGGGCTCTAGAAAGGACCAGTCCTGAAATCTGTTAAGGTATTTTGTAGGTCTGGGCACAAATTCCCCACAGTTTTCGTATAGTGACCAGGTAAATGCAATAAAATAAAAAGGGTATTTTTCTGGGGAAATTCTACTTATAGTCTGCATCTTTAATACAAAGATTAATTATAGCATTAATAGCACTCACTGATGGTGTTAATAAGATTGATTTTCTCCAAGGGGTAAGATATATTAGGGAGCAAGTTAACAGTAATTTCTTAAAGTTATTGAAAAAAATTGGCACAAATTGGACCTAGGTGACTTTGACATGGGCCAAATTGTAATGGCTAGACAACTGGGTCAGAACATCTAAAAATAGTCAATCTTTTGAGGTGTTCCCAGGATGCAGTGGTTAGTACCTACCAAAAGCTGCCAGAGGAACAACAACTGGTCAACTGGTGAAAGAGTCGTGGGCATTCAAGGCTCAATGATGCACATACCACAGACTGGTCAGAGAGCCCAATGTGTCTAACGTCAAAAGCACCTAGAATGGGCATGTGAGCATAAGAACTAAACCATAGAGAAATATAAGAAGGTGTCCTGGCCTGATTAATCAAATTTTCTTTGACATCTTGTGAATGCCTGAGTGCGCCACTTACCTAGGGAAGAGATGGTACCAGGATGCACTATGGAAAGAAGGCAAGGTTTTGATGGGAATCCTTGAATCCTGACATTCAAATGGATGTTACTTTGACATGTACCAACTGTCATGGAATTCGTGAGACCAGACAATAAACCTGTGTAGCGTGGAGGATAAAAGCAATCGCTAGGTCACACTAGAGAGTAGGTAATCCACACGCTTTGATCTAAGAACACTCTCCTGAGAATCAAGATTCTCACCGGAATCAGTGTTCTCATTCACACACGAAGTGGTAAGTGAGTACTCACAGTCCTGAAGAGCTGCGGCACTGAGAGGGGATGATGACTTAATAACTGAGCAATGTTTACCTCCATTCCTTGGCTTTTATGCCATGTGACGACCCTCATTTCCAGTCCCTCTTGCATGTCACGTGACTCAGTCTAAGCATTGTTGCTGACTAAGTACATTCCAATAGTATTGGCAATAGTATTCTCTAATGTAAGTGGTATTTTTCAGCAGAAAAAAGGCATGTTGCCACACTGCAAAAACTTGATCAGTAATGGTTTGAGGAACATGACAGAGAGGCCATTGTGTTGACTTGGTCTCTGAATTCCTCAAAACTGAACAGACTGAACACAAACTACCTTTTGGGCAATATCTCTACCTATGACTCATTTGTGGAGTAAAGTTGACTAATGAGTAATATCTTATGATGTAAAGAATCAAACTATACAACATTTGATGTGCTGTCCTCTGTCCTTTAGTTGTTTCTCCTACAAGGTGTTTGAAATTTAGCCTGAAGCAGGTAGGTAGAGGGAACGGATGAATCAAACCAGTTCCACTCAAGTTGCTTTTAGCATCTGACAGCTCTGTTAGAATGAGAGGGGAGTGAGAAGCTACATTCAGAGGACACTCTCCTTTACAGTGTTTAGGGGAGATAGTTTCTGAGTGGGAATTGTGACATCAGCTGAGTGAAAAGAGTCAGAAGAGGTGCAGGTAAATGCCCTGCTGTCAATATTTTTTTCGGCCTTAAAACCAATATTGGTTTTATACCAACAATACTATCACATTTCTCATAACATCCTTAACCATAGATGGCATCTTTATTCGGTGTTTTGCATGCCCCTCCTCCATAGGTCACTGGGTTCACGCTGAGGATTAGAAATACTGAGTCCTGTGCAAAAGTCTGGGTACACGGCAAGTATTGTCACCCCTTTCATAGTGAAGTATTGGAACCCCAGTCTTTTTGACTGAAGTAGCATTGGAACACTTGTACTTTTTGATTAGTATTTCTAATGTAAAACATTTAACCAAGTAATAGGGCTTCAAATGGACATTTGGCAGTACAGTAAACCCCCACTTTAACACGGATCAGCAGTCACGGTTTCAGTCCAACGCAGATTTTTTCTGAGAACCAATAATTGTTCACTGAAACCTCTGCACTAATGCAGAAACTGCACATATCCTTTGCATTTTTTAAAACTTTTGTGACGTCCGGGCTTCATCCGCCATGCCCCCTCATCCTTGTGCTGGGTTGCTAAGCACCTCACCCAAACATAAACCCTGGACGAGGACAAGGGGGCATGGCGGACGAGGCCCGGATGTCACAGCTTTTCTCATGGCAATATATACATTTTCATACATTTAAGTGCTAAATTATTAGGAAAAATATACTTTACTAATTTTGTAACAAATATTTACATAAATTCAGCCACATTTCCATATGAAAAATAACTATACATTTTTTGATACTGTGGAGAGAAACACAAAAAAGCGCGTCTTGGGATGGTGAAATGCCCCTATATTCAGAGTCATGAGATTTGAAAGTAACCAATCCGAGAACACTATTTATTTCTCCTTGCTGCTGATCTTTGACGCAGCTGCAGTCCAGAATTTCCCCCGTGGAGCATCTTGAGTGTTGTTGTGTTTTTCGTTTTGTTCTTCTTAAAGCCCTGTATTTTTATTACTGTAAATTAAATGAATTTATTATGGTATTTACCCTGCTTATACCAAAGACAACGACATTGCATACCAAAGAAAATGCATGTGCATGAATTACAGTACAGTCTATACAGGGGTAACATCGGTATATTACATTCTAGCACTGCGGGAGTACAGTACAAATATGGGTTCACCTTTACATTTTCTTTCAGGGTAGTGTATTAAGCTGAGTTTAAAATGAAATTAAAGTCTTTTTGGAGCATATTTGGGGGCATATTTAGGGTTTACACTATAAAAATAGGCTATTTTTTGTCCCAACAATGCGGTTTTTCACTACACATGGGTGCTCTTGGAACTTAACTCCTGCGAAAAGCAGGGGTTTACTGTACTGCAATTTTGATGCAGTTCACATGTTCATGCTGCCTCTTCTAACTCTGGGAGAGCTTCCTCATAAAAGAAGTCTGCAGCCTCCAAGGATCTGCACTTGGTATAATTAAAGTTAAAAAATGGTAAAGGCCTCAGCAGTCTACAGACAAAACTGTTCAAATCCATAATGCCTGCTCTTATAATTAATATAATTAATATCCCCATTAATATATGAACTGTAACTTAAAAAAATAATGTGCATTACATGATTGCCATTTTTGCATCTCTATATTAGAAATCTAAAAACCTCACTCTGGAACTAACAAATCTCAGACAGTGTGGAGGGGTATGACACTAGGCTACTATCATCCAGAGATAATTAGAGGTTAGACAATTATCTTAAACTCCTTCTTCATGGTCAGTATGCAACTGTGCTGGAGACATGCTGTATCGCAGCTGGGAATGCTAATGACATGTCAGCAAAACTGGAGAACCATATATATAGATTATATATATATATATTAGTACCTTCACTTAGCGAGACTTAGACAAAGACACAGAGAGGAAGTATAGTTGACGACCACCCTGGTGATGAAATGGTGCATTCACAAAGAACAGGGAGTGAGCTCAGGGAAGGTTGGTGAGGTGCTGGAAGGTGTTTGGGGATGTGCAGGGGAGTGTCAGGCTGGCATCCCCAGACGTCACTGGCATCCAGATCAGGAGCAGGGAAAGTCCTCTAGACTGGAACCTAGATTCTGAGGATGAGTGAAAGAGCATCCAGTCTTGGGGAAGCCTCTGTCCTCTCTTCCTCTCCTTCCTCTCCTCCGGCGAGCGCTGTTAGGGCGCTCCTCCCTCAACGCCGGCTGAGGAGCACTTGCTTGCAGTGTCATGGAGAAAACTGGAGCAGAAACCCAAGTCTGAAATCTTTTCTAAGTCAAAAATTAAACGGGGAAATACAGCTTGCTATTTTATCGAAGAACGAAACAGCCTCATGGTCCTTGGCAGCAGTGGTCTCCTCATACAACTCATACACACAAGTTAAATAGACCTTTAGTGTAGGACACCCCTTTTTTCAGAGTACATGCACTCTTGGCTCCTTACCAATAAGAGTAATAATTGAATATTTAAAACTCCACCTCTGTCCACCTCTGTCCCCACCTTGCGTGCATGAACATCTCATGGACTATTAACATTCCACGTACACAAAGATTCTCTGGTCCATGAACTTACATGGACACCAACCCTTACATAGCTGTCTATTCAGGCCCATGCTGCATGACCTCCTGACCTAAAAACACCCCCATCACCTATCCTCAACAGGTAGCCTTTTGGTTTTCCTATTTTGAGTGGACGAAATGTTCACTTACGTACAGTTGTCTCTACATTATGTTTGGGCCTTCTGGAAGACAACCTTTGTGGGCTGTTTAGAATCTTCCAACTCTCTACAGCTTTAATGGAAGAGAAGATATACCACATTAATTCAGTATTTTTTTTTCATTAAAATCTCCAGCAAATCCCCCCTCTCTGACTGAAAAGTCAGAATAAAACCCAACTAAACAACAGGTGGACTTGAATATTCAAAAACCTCAGCTAAACCAAAGATACAGCCAAATAGTAAGAATACACTAATCAAGATGCATATAAAATAAACACCTGTAGAACTGGCCACTCATCCTCCAAAGGTGAGCAAAAACCTCTAGGCTTTGTTAATTAGAGGCAAAAATTCCCACCTTACCCAAACTTTTGCGATCAGCGCAATGTTCAGTTCAATCAGCGTATGCATTATATCTTCAAAAATTGTGGATCAAAACTATCAGAATAAAGGTATAAATCAAAACTTACAGGACGTAGCAAGGGCACATACTGCTAAAATCACTAAGTATATGCAAGTTACACTAATGCCACAGATACGTATACAAATAAATGTTGCATAGCCTTCATAACTGGTGGAATACTGGGTCATCCTCTTTGACCGCTTTGTACTTTGTGCACAGTAGCACTAAGTTGCTTTCCCAATGCCTTTAAAGCATCATTAGTATAATTAATGTACCTTTGCTGATTATAATATATGTAATTTATCCATTCCGTATTTTTATTCACAGTAATCCAGATCAAAATTGATTCTAAGACAGATTTAATTTCAGTCCTAGCCTTGTATTGTTCAGGAATACCCCCAGGTTGTCTAATGGCATCTAATGTTACTTCAGGGTCAGGTTCATAAGATCTCCTCTGCCTCTGTGGACTAGGATCATTCTGTTCCCCCAAATCTTTCATTTACCCCAAGAATTGTTACTTTTTGAATGACTTTAACCCTTGCACATTTAAGAGATATAATGCAGGTCTAAGTATTATACCTCCAGAAATCCAGAAGAGGTCTGCTACAACCTTTACTTGAGTAGTCATGGTTACCATTGGTGGCAAAACTCATGTTTGCTTTCACAATTTCCCCTTAATCAAATGTTGACTCTGATGAGGTCTGGCACCTCTGGGGATCCTCGTTGGACCACAGCTTGCTAATCAGACAGAAGATTACCCAAAAACTCAGTTAGCAAAATTGTCAACATCAGACACTCAATGATCAATTGTACTTGGCGTGGCTCTTTTCTCTTGGGAATGCTGGTTTGTGTCAGCTGCTTGTCCGGTGCTGTTGGTTGATTTGTTGGTTGGTAGTAAGATAGGGAGTAGATGCCCTGCCTGCGAGCTCGTCAAAGGTCCCTCTTGTTTCTTTGTTTTCTCCTGTTTTTCCTCCCATCTCCTCTGGCGCTCCAGTGCATGCTGCTGCGATTTTCTGGTCTCCTGCTGAGCTGACCTTCCTTGCCCTTCTGTCTCTTCTGGCTGAAGACACATCATGATCAAGAGAGGCACTGTCCTTCTTTCCTGCTGCTGGGCTCTCCTGATTGCTTACACGGTGTTCTTCTCGCTGTCACTTTCCTCTGACTCCACTCTGGGTAACAGATTCCTGTGGACTCGAGTACAGTGATTAAGATGATACCAAGTAGTGTTATTTTCTATGTGTATTGCTGTGGGTGTCACTCTTACCACCTTGTGAAGCCCACTCCGTCTTGGCTCATTCTACTTTCTTCTGAATACTCTTATGTATACCTAGTCTCCTGGTCTTATTGGATTCACTTGCACCTCCTCTGGTTCTGGAACATGTTTCTGTTCATTAGTTTCATTACATGACCACAGTTCTTCAGAAACTTGGTTGTTCATCTGCTACTTCAGGGAGTCGTCTTTTGTCAGCTCTATACTCATCTGTTTCCACACATCTCCTTCTCCATCTTTCTGAATAGTAAGCTTGCATTTTTATTTCACACATGATTTTCATCATTGACTTATCTTTAGAAAGCAATATTAAGGAATTCTGGGTTTTTACCACTTAATTTCTTCCCCTTCTTAATCATTGGCCACAAATATTTTGCTTCTCCCCCTTCATTTACCAGCAATGTTACATGAAGTTTGGCCTTATCTACTTTTAACCACTTTCTAATAAATTCATTACCTTCCACCTGCAGTGCTGTTCCTTCTTTTGCTATTCCTACACTACTTGCTGTTAAACTCTCACTCCCACAGTTTCTCTAAGCCACTGTTGCTCTAATATTTCATCTTGATTACTATCATATATCATTGTACAATGATATTCTAGTCTAGACTTCCTTGCTCTAGGAACTTGCGCTAAAATAAATTTTCCCCATTTACTAATTAGTTCCTGAACTGGACTCTCTATCTCTCCCAGCCAATACACATGTGTTTGTTTCTCCTTGTGTACTTACCAACATTTTGTCTATATGGGTGCCATCTGGAATACACCAAATTTGAGATAAGATAAACAAGATAAGATAAACCATTATTAGTCCAACAAGTGGGAAATATTGGGTTCCCAACCTGCACAAAGCATCTCTTCCCAACAAACATGCTCCAGGTAAATGATTTTTGTATAAATGTACCTGATCTTGCAGCCATAGTTGTACTGGGTTTGAGTTTGACTGTGGAATTTCTTGACCCCATCCCTGTGGAGGTCACCAAGTCGACCTTCCCTGCATTCCAGGTCCCATCCATGGATTTACTGGACATTTCTTTCAGATGTGCTCCCTTTGTCCACACACCAAATGACTCCAGGCAGCCTTGGGATTGTTGTCGATGTTGCCTGCCACTTGTCCTCTGTCTTCTTGGTCCACCTCCTCCAGACTGGAATGGGAGGAGTTGTAGGCTGCAATGATTGCTGAACTCAGTTTCCCTGCTGACCAGCAGGTAATGAAGGATTTGCTGTGACTGACATCTGCAGCACTGGCTCTTGCTCTGTCACTATGGCTTGAAGTTTCTCTTCTTTCTTTGGTCTTTTGCTCTTCCTGTCTATTTGTCCACAGCATGCACCATGTCAGCCACAAACTCATCTGAAATCTTGTCGTGAGTCTCAACATGTTTTCCAGCTTGCTCTTTGTCTCCCAGGGCCAGAAAGTGTCTTTTATTTAAAGTCCAGTATCCACTTCTGGGCCACTTTATGCAGATCCAATAGACTACTGACCAACCCCCCCAGAGCTTGGGTCTGCCACAGATCTATAATTAGCACGTCTCCCCATTATTAGCATTAGTACTTGTACTGGAAGATAAATGTTCCCTGACCTTAATGTTCTCCCCTAATTTAAACTTCCTCCTCATCTAAATTTTCTTCTTCCTGTCTCCATGTCTCTGAGCGTCTTTCTCCCAATGGACTGCACAGAATAGCTCTTACACTACTAGCTGTCTGCCCTATCTTCTGAATAGTGCCATCAACCCCTTGTATTCTATGCGTACCCCAGTCGACTTTCTTTCTCTCGCCAGTTTTCTTTACCTCACTATTTCCTTCACATACCAGTCTCTGTACCTCTTTCATCTGTTTTCTCTGCCTTTTTCTCTCCTTAAGCTGCAACTTTCCAAGCTGTGCTTCTCCCCTCCTGTCTGAGTGTGTCTAAATTTGTATATATTGCCTTACCTCTGTGCAACCACGTCTGCCTTACTACTGCTGTACCCTTACTACTATCACCTGTGGAGGGCGTACACGCCAGTGCAATTACTTTTCCTGGGTTATTTCCTCGCTATCCACGGTGGCTGAACATTTCTCTATTTCTGGGTTCCCCCTCAGATCATCTGTAACTGTCACCTGCCCAGTAACATCAAAACCTTCCCTCTATAATGGGATACTGACAAGTATAGGGAAGAGGGGTACGATAGTTTCTCTCATTTTCCTCTCTAATTCTTCCCTTTCCTGCTGATTTTTATGGGAGTATTTCCCCCTCAATTTTGAACAATTTTAGGATTCCCAATTCATTTTCCCTTTTTATCTTTCCCTCCTCACTGTTATCCATTGAATTATAGTTCTGAATGAGGATTTCTAAAGCCTCACATAGCCCCCCATATTTGGCCTTTGCATATTTAGACTTTTGGTATGTTTCACCCATTTCATAATTTTATCTCTTAATAATGTATTTTCCTCACACATTTTATCCACAAGCATTTTACCCTGAGTTTGTAATTTCATAGTTGTTCTTTTCATTTTCTCTAGTTGTCTTATCTTTTTCTTATTTTTATCCTATTATATTTCTTTACCTTAATTATGCTGTATATATATATATATATATATATATATATCAGTACATGATGTTGTATGGAGAATACATGGTACGACGGAGAAGACGTGATTGAAGTAATACGGAATCACAGAGGGACCAAAAAGTGCAAGTAAATCATAAATCTGGGTCATAGTGTGGAGTCGGAGTGTACAGAGGAGTCGGAGTGTACAGCCGGAGTCGGCGACGAGCTATCTTCCCCTAAGGCACCCGGACTAGCTAGCAACAGACCTGACTCTCGTCTCCTATACTTAGTCAAAGTCCGGATGTGCTCCTCTAACTCTGAGACCTTCTCCATCAAATACGTAACTAACTTCATGCAAGTAAATTTTATGGTAGTGCTAGTGCTAGTGACGGAGAGAGGTGTGAACTAAACATGCCGCACTCCGTACAGAGAAGGCGCTTGCCAAACTCCACACTGAAACTTACAGTTTATCGGACCAGTCGTCTCTCGTCATTGGGCTGGTGACATTGCAGACCGATGGAAATAGTTTAATAATTATCCAAAACGTTAAATTCACTCACTAGAAGTTATTATTAGCTGCTAAAACAGAAGTACAAACACGCTAGGAAAACGCTGAGGAGCACCGACTGCAACACTTCTGCTGCCTTACACATACATGAAAATATAAGCAACAGTGTGTGTTTACTGGATAATGCACTGCTGTTTATTTAAAATAAACGAAAACAAACCAAGCCTCTTTCTTTAGAACTTTTTGTTGCTTAACTTCGCTGTATCGTGAACCGAACCGTGATGTCAGAACTATACTGTGAACCGAACCGTGACCTTTCTGTACTGTTACACCCCTACTAGACTACATGACCGTACGTCAACGTTGCCGCTATATTGCGAGAGGCACTGCTATGGAGTGGAGTAGTGAATAAAGATCCCTCACGCATGTTCTGCACAGGGCTGTACGCTCCAAACCAGATCTTGAGGGATCACATTTTATAGGTAAGGCTGAACAATTGCTTTGAATATATTTGGCCATTTTTAAATCCCGTTTTACAAACCTTAACCTTAACTAAGCCAGGCTAAGCTATCAAAGCTGTGCATTCCTGTGTTCAAGTCAGCTTCCAAACAACTTTTTGGCTAAACTTAAGCATTGTAATACGGGTTTTTATAATTGGCCAAATATAATCAAAACAATTGTTCAGCCTTACCAGGGTTTTTCATTCGACACATTTCGAGAAAGCTGTCCTGTGATGTGTGCCATGCTAGTTTGCTAACAGATGCTGAATCGGCATCATATGGTCAAAGAAGCACTTTCTCACATTAAAAACAATGGAGGTTTGATGATGCCTTCTTAGGGTACAGTCATTGTGGTTTAAAGTAGTGGAGCGTGTTTTCTGACAGTCAACATCAGGGCAAGCAGTCAGTGTATCTTTGATCGATCAGTTTGTCTGGGCCACAGTCCCAGACAAACTGCTCTTGTGCTCTTGTCTTTAATTGTGTGTGTCTTCCACGAACTAAGGCTGCACCACACTGGCAGACTAAACACTCTTAAATTACAGAGTGACAACACATGGAAAAAACTGTGTAAGAAAGTTCTGTTCCAAGGATTTTAGATCCAGTTCTGTATACATTTAATACCGAGCCATTACAGTGATAATACAGTAACCACACAGTGTGTGTGTGGGTGAGAGAGCGAGAGGAATGAGTGAAATGTTTTCAGAAATTATTTCCTAAGCCTATGTATATACAATAAAATGTATGTATTTTTGTCACGTCTTACTGTGTTTTCAACAGAAAACCACATCTACCGGTATTAGTTTACATGGTGCTTTCACCACTCGCAGTATGACGTATCGTGTGAACTGGAAACACCAGTAATGTGGCGTCTATCCTGTATGTCTATGCGTTTGGGAGCCAAAGAATCTGGATCTCTTTAGTGGTCTGATCCAAATGATCCGACTCATTAAAAAGCCAGAATTCCCCAAAGCTAATCACATGACAGTGTAGTAGGAAAGGCAGACTCGGGTTGAGCGTATCTGCACATTATGAGATGTCACTTTTCTAATACTTTTGTTTTAGTTCCTTTTGGTTTTGAGAGACGATCACCATTGGCGACTGAAATGAAAAAACTAGTCGCAAACTTTTGGAAATCTTCAGCTTACAAACATGAAAAATGTTTGAAAATCAAACTGTTTATACAGTGGGGCAAAAAAAGTATTTAGTCAGCCACCAATTGTGCAAGTTCTCCCACTTAAAAAGATGAGAGACGCCTGTAATTTTCATCATGGGTAAACCTCAACTATGACAGACAAAATGAGAAAAAAAAAATCCATAAAATCACATTCTGATTTTTAAAGAATTTATTTGCAAATTACGGTGGAAAATAAGTATTTGATTAATAACAAAAGTTCGTCTCAGTACTTTGTCATTGCCAACAAAGGGTATATAACAGAGGTCAAATGTTTTCTGTACGTCTTCAAGGTTTTCATTCACTGTTGCTGGTATTTTGGCCCATTCCTCCATGCAGATCTCCTCTAGAGCAGTGATGTTTCGGGGCTGTCGCTCGGCAACACGGACTTTCAACTCCCTCCAAAGATTTTCTATGGGGTTGAGATCTGGAGACTGGCTC
>JBBJLS010123438.1:0-17488 GCA_037577275.1 Bryconaethiops microstoma | reverse complement strand
CTCTCTCTCTCTTTCTCTCTCTCTCTCTCTCTCTCTCTCTCTCTCTCTCTCTCTCTCTCTCTCTCTCTCTCTCTCAGTCCAATGCGCCAGGCCTGAACGGCCAGCTAAAAACAAACCAAAACAATACTTCAAACAATATGTATTTCAATATTTTTTGTTTTTATTTTAATTTTTAGGCTTGCGTATGGAATGGACAAAAAAGGCTGTGTTGATTTTGTCAGCTAGCTGAGTTTAACAAAAAAAAAGGATACGTTACATTTTTTTCCCGAAATGTTAAATTCAACCAATAATCAGTAATTGTGCCTTGAAATGTGAAGAGTTGTGTTTTTATAGATTATATGTATTTATTTTCACTTATAAATCCAACAAAACATTTTTTGACCAGTGACATCCACAATTTAGCATACGACTGTATTCTGAAAAGTGCATTATGACAGAACATTTATTTTTCACCTCCACATTTTTGGTCCAATAAAGACTCTTTCTGTGAATAGTTCTTTAAAGCAACTCACTCTCCCTCAATTTCTGTAACCATTTATTCTTCACTAGGGTCACAAGAACCCAGAGCCTGTCCCGGGGCCAGTGGGCCCAAGGCGCCAGACCACCACAATCTTTAAAAAAACATTTTTTAAATAATCAGTGAGAAAAGGTTATTTACACTCATCTCATTTATCCTTGTTGTGGCACCTTTTTTTCTTCTGAGCCTGTATAAGAGCTGCACAATATGCACATTGCAATTACATTGCTACATACTCGTGAGATGTCATTTATTATTGGCTTGTGACGGATCATGTGACTGCTATGATTCATTCCGATTGGTCTGGCTGTCCAGAGCGCATAAAACGTTCAAGGATTGGTTAGAGGCTCATTTGCATATAGCAAACTTCTGCCTTATCAGTGTTGCGAAGGCAGACACTGTCAAAATGGTTAACAAATGGTATATTGTGTTTATATACACACAAACACATCTGCACTCACTCAGTCTCTTTCTGTATGCATTCAGCTCTGCCTAACTCTCCACCCGGTCATTTACATGAACGTGTGTATAGGTGTATTCTGCAGTAATAATATGCTTCACTCACTTATTCCTACTGTGTTTCTGAAGTGTTAAACAGTGAAAGAGGCTCCTCTAATCTAGAAATGGGATGAGACACCACTGCACTGAGGATTTTGTCTGGTGGCCCAGCTGCACATTTTATTCCCCAGCCTCGAAAGGCCGCTATTTTTCAAGGGCTGTTTTCCAAATAAGTGCGTCTGCATCACAAATAATGAACACACATAGTCTCCTCTAAAGCAGGTGCACTTATATCCCCCACAGACCTCAACCAATCAGCAGCAGATCGATCCCATGTCCGCGTTATTGAACAATGGAGGGAGAGATAGAGAGACGAAGTGGAGTAGCCCCTAGGGTGGTTAAACAAAACATCTTGTATATCAGCTTCTACACTCATTGCATGCTAGAGGTATAAGAAAGAAAAAAAAAAAAGAAAAGCTTGATTCATCGCAATTCAGTTCGATTTGGAATTTCATTTTCATTTGTTTTTAATGAGCTCACTTCCTAATTAATAATAATTATCCAGATATCTAAATATTAAACATTATAATGTTTCATTATTCAGTTGCATTTAGCTGTAAGAATGTATGATGGGGACTAATACTAAGCATATTGGAATATTGCATACTGGTAATACTGAAAAACACGGATGAACAAGATCAGAAACATGATCGTAGTTGATCATGATCAAGTCATAGTTTTGCTAGCTGACAGTGCTGTGCTGTTATTTTTCGCTCTAAAGTCACTTTTCCACTACCTGGTACCATCTCAGCTTGATCTGGTTTGTTTTCTGGTTTGTTTTTTCACTGCAGTTTGTGCCCCCTTGATGCAGCTGGTGATACCGCAAGAAACCGTCATGGTATTTAAATCTATGTGATAAACAAATTAGCAGTGGAGAACACTATCGAGATGGTAACATTTTAGTGGATGGCAAATCGATCAGGTTTGGTGCAGGAAGTCTGAGGACGTCGGGTGTTCCTCGTGACCATTCTTTCTCACCAGTAAGGAATCCACAGTATTTTCGAGTCACGTTTACGATGGGGTAGATTTGAAAACTAGTACCAGCCACTAGGTACTAGATTTGCATAATGGAGAACTGAACAAGTCAAGTAGAGTCGAGTCGAGCTGGTACCATGTAGTGGAAAAGAAACTTCATTAACTGTCATTCATTCCTATTAAATGTAATAGTTTACTCATTAATGCTGAAACTGCAAACAAGGGATGAAAACCAGTAGCCAGCAGACCCCTACCTCAAACAATTTCTCCAATAATATCATGCTGACTAGCTTCTGTTCATTGTTAGCAACATTATTATGTGAACCTTAATTCTTTCTTTAAGCGAGTTACAAGCCAGCTTCATGAAGTGCCTTGCATAAAACAAAATAAAATCGTTCAACATCGTTGTATATATTTCGTACGTTTTAACTGACAGACAAAACCCAAGGCAAGGCAATTTTATTTGTATAGCGCATTTCTTACATCAAAGCATTTCAATGTGCTTTACAGACAAAATAAAACAGTATAATAATAAAAACAGTACAATAGACGAAGAAGAAGCAAAGTGCATGCCAAGAAATAAAAAAGACCTTCAATAAAATCACACATTTAAAAATAAGGAATTAGAATAAAAGATAAATGAAATTTAACAAGATTAAGAAAAAAAAATTAAATTGAATGTGTGGATAAACCAGCTGGACAGTGCATATTGAATCAATGCAGCATTCAGCAATTAACAATAGATATATATATATATATATTAAATGTCATGCTTGACCTTTACCTACAAAGCTAAAAGACCCCGTTCATCAGTAATAAACCAGACTAGTGAAGCACCTATTTATGTTTTGGTATTATGTCCACCTAACATTTAATTTTCAAAATGATTATTCTCAAATGGATTTAAAATTAGAGCCTCAACTGTATTAGCAAATAATGTTGTGTTAGCCATGTTTAAAATCGTTCTGATTTGTCTGTTTGCAGTACTGTTGTCCAACTCTTACCAGAGGGGTGCAGGGTTTAAAGGATCCTTATATTCATAATTCTGGCTTGGGGACACGATTAATGTGAGGGAAAGACGATGAGGATAAGATTGCACACTCTGTCCATGATTATGGTTATGCTCCATAAAAATGACATTTCAACTGGACTTTCCGCAAACCTAGTGTATTAGGTGAATGATTTTTTCCCCTACTCACCTACTCTACAGACTTGTGAGCGTTCTACTTATTTATTAAAAGCTCAATAAAATAATATTCTTGACAGGCATAGACCACAGTGAGCAGCTTCTAGCTGGAACTATAAACTGGAGCACAATATTTACTTTTTGATATTGTAGAACCAATTTGAACCTTGTTTTGTTTGATTTAGGTGTATAACATGAAGTCAAAGTTCTTGCTGTTCGTTGAAAAGGTTCAAATTGAACATTTATTTCAATTATTGCCCCATTTTTCATTTTAAATTACTAGCACAGTGTTTTTTTTTTGTCCTTAACTTGGAGGCATACACACACACACACACGTACACACACACACGTACACACACACACACACACACACACACACACACACACACACAGGTGGGCATAAACACTCTGCTTTGCAGGCACTTAGAAGAGATGTCAGGCATCAAAGCTGTGTGAAAGGTTGACAGGAGCAGCGATGGAAGTTTGTTTGTAGAGAGAGGAAAGGGAGCTCCTTAGGGGGAAGCAAACTTCAAATTCCTGTTCTCTGGTTCACCCTGGGATCCTGGGCAGGGTTCAGTGCATAAAATGGACAGTCAGCACTTTATCCTCTTGCTGATTCAACCTATATGAATGCACACAAAATACACACACACACACATACACACTTTCTCACTCTCTTTCACTCTCACCAACACACACACATACCTACAGACATGTAATACTGGCTAAAACTACTAATATTTTCAGTTCCTCTTCAGGCAATGCCACCGTCATTCAAAGCTCTACCTGTTCCACAGTTTCTGCTTGTATTGTACTGCAATGCAACCATAAAATATCACGTCACTGAGTTTTCCTTTTGCACTTTTTGAGTTATTGCATGGATCACATGAATGTTGTAGAGCTTTTTTTTTTCCTCTAACCTCTTTAACTTTATTTTAGACTTTAATGTATTTCACCAAAATATAGCAAAATATAACACTCTTGAGCACGTTATACCTACACATTAGGTCAGTAGTTGTTATAAATAATGGCCAAAAATCTTAAAGCGGAATGCAACAAATTTTCCAGATATCTGTCCAACTCCGTGGTTTCATTTAGACATGATCTTTCAGAGTGTTGTGATATGAAATGGTACATGTCAATGGTACATGATGCTAAAACTTGCCGGCTCAGATGAGTCATAATGGTAGTGATAGGAACCAGGAGTCCCAGTGTTCACAACACTTTTTTTTTCCATCTAAAAGGACCAGTTAGCCTACAAGTGTCTTCTGAACTTTTGTTGGTCATGGTGAAACAATATGTGGGGTCTTTGGAGGTGCATAAACATTTCCTGAGGTGACTTTTAGAGGCATTAAACATTTCACACTGGTTCCTATCACCACCGCTTTGAACAGTTCTGAGTTTCTGCAGAATGACACGCATCACATCAAATCACAGCACCTTGTTTGCATACTAATGGTTTAATTATGCAGATTAAAAAACTACACACTTTCAAGATGTACATGTACAGAACCTGACATCCTCACACATGCAGACCACACACACACACCTTCCCGATTTCACACTTTCTCCAACACTCTTGCACAGAGAGCCAACACATACCCTCCGCTGGCCTGACATGAACGGTGGCAAATGGTGAAGATGGAACTAGACTGATTCAGTTATATAATGTGTTTCTCCCATAGGACTACACAAAAGAGCTGTAGTTCAACTGTTCCTGTTCTCTCTGCTCTCTGCTTTTAGCTAAATGTGTGTGTTTTTTTCCCCTGTCATCTGCAGGGAATCGCAGCCTCAGCGCGCTCTAAAGGAGAACACAAGCAGAAAGTCTTTCTCACTGTCTCCTTTGGCGGGATCAAGATCTTCGATGAGAAGACAGGGGTGAGTGAAAAGACGGGTTGTGTGGGTGCTACATTAAAAGCTCTGTTTGAACTCATTGGCTTCTGAATGGTTCCAGACTCCCAGATGGTTCTCCTTGGGACAGATTCACTGGTTAGCACTCAGGCTAAGTTCACATTGCAGAGCTGATGTGGCTTAAATCTGATCTTTTGCTTTAATGTCACACAAAGATTAAGCATGGCTTCTCCAAGCTAAAGCTCAGCTGTTTTCTGCTCATAAAGCATTTCCTCAAGCATCGTTATTTTCCCGCCTCCAACACATCAGCTTCAAGAACTGACTGTTCACTTGCTGCCTAATATATCTCACCTCCTTGACAGGCGCCACTGAAACAAGATAATCACTGTTATTCACATCACCTGTCAGTGGTTTTGGTGTTTTGGCTGATCAGTGCTACTAAGAGTTCTAGACTAAGATGTGAACAGCATTTTCCAATTGTCCAGCTCAGCACTAAACTTGTAGATCACAAGTTTAGTGCTGTTTAAAAAAGTGGTCCAGGGCTCTTGATTGGCACAAACAACCCAATTATTATTAGATTTAAAGTTCTCCAACTATGCCACAGCCATCTGTGGCTGGGAGTCCAAGAGAGCATAATGGGCCTCACTCGATGGGTGGCCCTGTTTCCCCATTACTGGGGGCAATACTAGCCAATACTGGTGTCTGTTATCTGACGTAACATAATTACCAGTTAATGCAGTTAAAGGGGTCACACTTTTGGGGGTCATTCATTTTGTCATTAACAAATATATTTGACTGGAAATGGTACAAAGAATGCTGATAGAGACAACCAGTTTTATTAAAACATTTTTAAGGCAGGGCAAGAAGCTCATACGTGTGTCATCTTAGTTGTATTATGAAGGATTCATTAGATTGATATAGTGTGTGAAAGTAAATAGATTAGTCGTTTATTTCATTCATGTAAAAATATTAAGCCACTCTCTTGGACTAATAACATTATTGCGACAAGTAACAGATCACAGTGGCCAGATGGGATTTGTAAGTAAAAAATATTATCTCATATTTAACCAATTCATTTCACAGCGTGACTGAAAGTGCCCAACTTTGCTGCTTTAAAACAACAGTTGATACCTTTAGAAAGGCAGCTTAGCTCTGAAAGGACTGTGAACTGCTTTCGTCCAAGCTTGTTGTCTGTGAACTTTTCATATTGTTTCCGAAGGATGAAGTGGAATGGGCAAAAGACAGATTGCTGAGGTCATTGCAGTATTATAAAGAGGCAGTCATCTGGACAAAGGTGTTTTAGAAGCGTCTGAATGAGAGTGGATGTATACTTCCTACTTAATTTCCCACATGCTCTGTTTTGCAACATAAAATTGACTCCTTTGCTTTTCAGTCTCATTTTAGTGTTAAGGAGAGGTCCTGATATACTGCTTTGGCCTGATCTTTTTCCTGAGTTGTTGAAAGGTTTTGCTTTTGTGCTTAGGTGACCATTAGAGTTTGACCATTCATCCGAAATCGTCCTGGGGGATGTATTGAGCAGCCAGTTGGTGATTTATGGAGATTAACAGTGAGGAGAGGAGAGCTGCTGTGATTTAGCTTGTGCAGTAGTGAACAGCTCCTGATAAATGCAGGGTCGGGGTGTGCTGACATCATGGCGCAGGGAAAAGATCTTGTGTTGCTGGGTTTTAATTCACCTTTTATACATCTTATGTATTATCCTGCCAGTCCCTGTGACCTTTTGTGTGTGTCTGTTCAATGATTTGAAAAATACCCGTTATAGGACAGCTTTCTTAAGGCTGTATGCCAACTACACAAGCCTAATATGACAACTGACATAAATACATATACACTGCCCGTCCAAAATAAAAGTTGCTCTGATATTCCATTGGCCTGCTTTGATTATGGCACGCATTCGCTCTAGCATCGTTTCGATAACATTTATTTCCGTCCAGAGTTCTATTCATTTGTCGCCAAGATCATGTGCTGATGATGGGAGAATCGGACAGCTGCGAAAAGTCTTCTCCAGCACATCCCAAAGATTCTCAATGGGGTTAATGTTAAGTAACTATTTTTATTTGGAAATTAGAAATATTGTCAGTGTCAGGTCTCTCTGTTGTTGCGTTTGGTTTTAGGACTTTTATTTTGAAATTATAGTTCTCTGTTTGTGTCCACAGTCACAGTCTCAGATGTTCTGTGTTTTAGTTCAATGATTGTGTTTTGATTGGTCGAAGTCTCTGTATGTTTAGTATTTAAGTTCTTTGAGTTTCAGTCCCGGTTGTTGGTCAGCCCTCACTCTGGTCTTCAAGTTTACCCTCACTCTTGTCATCATGTTCCCTATTCCTCTGTGTCTTAGGTTCAGTGTTCTTTGTTAGGCCCTAGTGCCTTTTTGCTTTTATAGTGTAGAGTCTGTGTTTTTTGTAATAAAATTCCTTCAAAGGGAATCTGCACTTGTGCCTCGCCTCACTTCCCCGTGCACCGGCCGTGACAGTCAGCAGTTCTTAAAAACTAAGGCGACGCTGTTCAGTTATATCTTTTATATGCACCTATAAAAGATCAAATCTGACTGGTCTCTTTTTTTTTCTGGAGCTGTATATATATATATATATACACACTCCTGTGATTTATTAACTCAGAGCTCCAAGCTGAAACAAAGAAAATAAGCTAAATTATATTCTTTTATGGCCTTTATTCATAATTAGTCCTTGTCCAAATAATCAAACACTTGTCTTAGACCATGCTGAATAATTATGCACTCCCAAATAGATTATTTTGCATTGCTAAAAGTATCATCTGTTGCTGATTTTTATAGATAAACCTGTAATACACAGGGTTAGAAACCACATTTAAGTTCTATTGGGGATTACTTTCCAACTCAGTGTGTTTTGAAGATTGAGGCATGCAGTTTGTACAATGCTAGTTGTTGGTATATAGACGCATGTATAGCTTCATAGCTCTAGTGCAGTTCTAGTTGATGATATAAGCTTTCTTGACTTGTTAGAGTGTTTATGCTAAGACACTGGAGGCAGAATGTTTCTAATAGAACCAACTAGAATATCCTAATGTTTTTGCTTCCTGTCCAGCAGTTACAACGTTCACACCGACGGTGCATGTTCTGTGCGATCCCACTGGGTGATGCAGTTCTTCGGGCCATTTTTAAAAATTTACAATCTTCTCTCAATTCAGGACCAGAAATCTCAACTTCTAGAATGCCTGCAGTGGCAGCATTTTGCATCTAACCTGTATTCCGAAGGATTCTGCATTTCTAATATATTTTTTGAAGGTACATTCTTGATTAAACAATAAAACACAGTAATCTGTTAAAAGCAGTAATCTGTTAAAGTAATCTGTTTATTTTCAGTGATCTGTTAAAAGCATGATCCAAAAGCTAGATTTTCTTAAATGCAAATATATGCTCATTGGAGTAGGTAACGTGTCATTTTCATTTATATTGATGTGTACAAAAATACAGTTCTCATAGATGTTTTTTTAAAAAATGATCCTATTTTTCTGCAGTGTCTCGCCTTAAAGGACAGATTGTGTAAATGATATTTTTCCCTGAAGTATTCCTTTAAAAGAAGTTGTTTGCTCTTTAGCCGGGTGGCTGGTTTAGAGAGGCATTTGTGAAGAGGTGACATGGCTCTGGAGAGGCTGAGGCTGTAGCCTCCTCTTCTCTTTTCTATTACACAGCTCTTGTGTCACTATGGTGGTAATCCCAGGACTTAGAGCTGTTATAGGAAAATTGAAGAGCCGAGCTGGTGTGTGTGGGGTGTGTGTGTGTGTGTGGGAGAGTGAGCGAAGCTGGGGTATATATCACAGTGATAGGCTATGAGGTGGGATGACTGGGTCCTGTCATTGTGCCTGTTTTAAAGCTCTTATTAGATTTGGGATGGACTGTCCTCTACTGCAGTCAAGGCCATACCTCATTCTGCTATCTCTCTCCATCTCTCTTCATTTCTCACTGTCCCTCTATCCCTCCATCCCTCTCCTTCTGCTGCCCCTTCATATCATTCATTCTCATATGTTCCCTTTCTCATTTAGCTTAACCCGTCTTTCTCTTGCCCCCCCTACCCGAATCTGTCTTGTTGGACAGTACTGTGTGGGTTATAAACAGCAGATGAGCTGTGCAGCTTTCCAGCCTGACCTGATACACCGCCTAGTGTACTTCTAACAAAGTCTCTGCAGAACCGTCAATTTTTATGAGGCTTTTAGAAGAGACCCAGGTGGATGGACAAGTGCAGAGGACAAAGAAAAGAGAATGAAATAAAGCGAAAAGAGAGAGAGAGAGAGAGAAGGAAGAAGTACAAAAGAGTGAGGCACATGGAGAGGGACTTCACAACTCCCATTTCAAATTTTATAAGACCTAATGACAATGAAACAGTTGCAAGTCATTTCAGCAGATGGATACACTGCCCCTTTGGTGGCTGGAGGTGTATCAGCCTGAAGGACGTAGCATGGCATCAGCACACACCTGCACTAAAAAAATTGTGACAGTAATACTTCTGCTTTTTTGTTATAGTTTTTTATATATTTAGTCCATGTTTTAGAACAATTGAAGACATTAAATCAATAAAATAGCAACTTTGAAATGACACAGTATTAAAAATGAACTTGGAAAATAATCTCCCTTCGTCTTATATTGCATACTATTGGCTGGAACTTTATCGTTAATCAAGGAATTGTTTTTAATACTGATGCTTTGAACTCTTGCATCAACATTCATTTGATCATTCATTCATTCATTCATTTGTTTATTTGTTTGTTTATCTGTATATTTCTGTGTATCCATATCTATCTGCGTGGTGGTGACCTAGTGGGTAGGATACTTGTCTCTGGACCAAGAGATCATGCGTTCGAATCCTACCTTCAGCATGGCACCACTTAACCCCAAGACCCTTAACCCCAAGTGGCTCCAGGGAGACTGTCCCCTGTAGTTAGGGAATGGAAGTCGCTTTGGATAAAAGCAAATGCCATAAATGTAAGTGCCTATTTAACAATTATTGATGTCAGTAGCTGCAAAAGACAAGATCACTTAAGGCTTTTTTGATAGCTTCTATATTTAGTTTGCTTAGGCTGGTTAATTTACAGAAATTTTGGAATCATCTTCGATTTTAATCCCAAGTGATAGGATTCAGTGGGAGTGTTTTCAGTAGTTGATAACACACAATGATCTGGCTGGCTCAGTTGTACCTAATTCTTCTCTGGTAATGTATTCAGGTGGGTAGATTACTGGGGGAAAAAACAGCGCTATTTTTTTAATAAGACACATTTTACATTTTACTTTGTTTTCCATTTTGTGTGAAGTAAAATGCAGCTCACCTATCAAATGTATGTGTGTTGCAGAGGGTTGCATTTTCCCCACACACTATCTAGACAGTGACAGCAAAGTATCGTGTGGATTCGAGTCAGAAGCTTGGGAGTCAACTCGCAATTCCCAAATGCTTGAAACTTCCCTTTTGCCAGACTGTCAGTGTAGTGGGGGTTAGACCAGCGGAGATACAGTCACTTTGTGTTCCATTTGTGATTTTGTGATCATGATACATTGTAAATTATACCATTTATCACACTGAGTATCAGCTAGTTCAACACCCAGCTCTACTCTTCTCAACATTCTGTGCAGCCGCATCATGAAAAACTATTAGGGATACTTTCCCAACAGAATTGAAGACGTTCCACATATTCTGAGCACTTATTGGCTGCTCAGAACCACTTGTTGGCAAAGGCATTTGGAACACATTTCAAGGGTTTAGTCAAAATACAGCAGATCATGAAAGTATTACAAAAAACTTACATTACGTCAGGGGTTCAGTCTTTTGGCAGTGAAACATGTTTTTGATTGGTAATGCCAAAAAACCTCACTAAACAAAATTGAGCAGAGAGAGGAATATCTGAGAGAAGTAAGTGAAGAGAGTGGGGTTGAGGAGCACATTTATTAAATAAGAATTTGATAGCATGTGTCAGTATCTGTGACTCTGCTTCTGCCTCCACTCTTCACAGCGCTCTGGTATTGGCATCCCTTTCAAGGTCTTCCTCTGATGAAGAGGAAAGGCTTCCTAATGTCATTACTGCAGATCAGCAGTGCACAGTGAACCACACTGACTGAACTCTTTGTACTGTGGCCCTGCCAAAACTAGACACTCCACTTATTAACTTCCACACACACGCACAACACTGAACACATCCTTATACATACATCAATAGATACTTTAGATACTTTTATTCAGAGATACACAAACAGCTTTAACTAGGACAAATACCAATTTATCAAATGTTTATCGAAAACGACTTAACATGGCAAAAAAAAAAAAGCAAATGACTCTCACACAAAAAAAAATGAATATATAGGCCACAAAAAGGAGATATAATAATTTATTTGCCAGACCTGATGCTCAAGTTTAGAGTTCACATGTTAACAGTCAACAGACTTTCATCAGTGACATAATCGAGAGCAAACAAGTAGTCATTGGTCTGTCCTAACAACCAATAGCCGATTAAGGGAAATGATAGAATTAAAGTAGACTATGCCTTGAAATGATCATATTAATCAATCCAAGCTTAAAAAATAGAATCATAATAATTCCACTGATTAAAAAAACAAAACAAAACACGAGACCATTAGCAGGCAAGCACGAATGCAGGTTCTGTTTTAAAATAAGAGATCCATCCGCTTTTACACTGAAGGAGAAATCTGTCGCGATCGCAGTTTGTCTGTGAGAATGCTTAATCTGGTCTATGCCACAGAAGGTGAGTTCCATACCTGTGTGTTTAAATGAATTCTGATAAAAGAAGATAACATAACAGACGGCTATATTACAGTGTTCCTGTCCTCTTTCCCTGTGGTGGGACTAACAAATGCATCAGCTTTCTTAATGTTCTTTCCGTAAGGTTCAGTGCCTATTATGATATATACTAGGGCTGCACAATATACTGTCTGTTAATCGTTATCATGATATTTGTCTGTGCAATACTGGTATTGCCTAAGGCTGCAATATGCAAACAAGCCTCTAACCAATCAAAGTATTTATGAGAGGGTGACCGATCACAGCTAAGAGTGATGAATCAAGGTGTTCATGTAATTCAACAAAAGTGTGTTATCCATTTGTTTCATTTTTTCATAATGGATGTTCTTACATGGCCATTTTCCAACCTCTGTTTGTTACTGTGCCTTTAAGACTGAAATGTGTAAATGGTCTCTTTTTTGATTGGCTACCCTGTATTGCAGCTCATTCGGAAGGCAGTGCAAGGTTGAAACCTTCATTAGACACTTAGTATGAAGGGGAGGGTAGGCTAAATAAGGAGCTATTTATAAATGTGACATCACAAAAACAATTTTTTTGAAACAGACTGTTTTTTCAACTCATTTTCCATATATGGATTGGATGGATGCGGAGTGTACATTTTGAAACATAATATTTATACACTTGTTAATTTCAGAAGAATGATGACAAGGCCCATTTAATATATAAAAGTATTGCAGTCACATTATGTAGCAGTAATATTCTAATACTAATATTTTGTTCATATTGTGCAGCCCAGATATATACACATGAAAACTGGACCCACATAACATTCTTGGAAGTGTTTGCTGTACTGTTCTGTAATTATTTATTGTTAAACAGGAAGAGACATTATTTTCGTTAGAGAAATGGGGGGGTGTGAAATACTCTTACTTACTTTACAGATGCGAAACCATCGTTAGAACACAACAGTTTTACCTCAAATCCCTGCATTGTTCAGATAGAAAGGAAATCAGCTGATGTGTGACTCCATAAAGGCTTGATTTAGTTTACGGCATCTATGTCTTGCCCTTCACACTCCATTCTGGAAGATTTCCACATTGCTAAGTATACCTTTTACATAACGCTAACCAAACTATAATCTGAGTGCTGTGCCTTAGAGAGCTTACAGGCAGAAACAAACAAAAAAATGAGTAAAAAAAAAACTTCAAGCCAGGATTCTAAAGAGGTGAGCCGATCTAGAACAGTTAGAGAGGGTCGGACAAGGCCAGTCTAGGATAGTCAGAGAAGGTCAGAGAGAGCCGGTCTAGGAAAGTCAGAGGTCAGACAGAGCTGGTCTAGGAAAGTCAGAGAAGGCATGAAAAAAACAGAATAAGGGTTATTATAGAAGATCTGAAGTGATGAAACCGCTGCGTTATATTTGGATACAAAAGCATTAATAGGTAGTTCACTGGGAAGAATTCTCCACTGGAGGTTTGGAGGGTTTTGACAAAGAGTCTTCAAGAAGACTGTAGACCCTGAGGAATTGAGAGGTGATCACTTAAGGTCACACCTACCTTTAACTCGTTAAAATATGCTATGAAGCCCTCTTACTCACAGCTGACAACACTCACAACCTCTGCAGCTCTCTGAAGGAGAGAGGTTGCCTTGGAAATGAGAAATGACTCAATCCATCACAAAGGACAGGCTACAAAAGACAATGGTGATTAGAGAAAGGGGGCTCTCAGTGTGTGTTTGGTAGAGCGGGATAGCTAACAGCCACAGAAAACAACAGGATAAGAGAGAAATACTATGGAATACAATAGAAAAACTGTGCAGCATCTTTAAACATACAATAAGGGCAAAATCCACAACTGCCCGACTTCAGGAGTCACTCTCTATCTCTCTCTATGTCGGGGAAAATGGATCTTGTAAGTTGCATGATTTACTTCAGAGACACGTTGAAATGAAATTTGCCAAGTGATCCTCACCCCACTCATGTCCAATTTCCATAACCCATCCAATATGGTTACCCGTTTCAATCAACACTTAGCTTCATAAGTCAGCCCCTGGCACACCCGAAGTGTCGTCTCCGCCGTCCACTGCCACTGATTTGCATGGAAATGAGATTTGACCAGTCCAATAAAGAGGCTTGGCGCACACAAAAACAGCTGTTGATGTAAATGACTATGTCTGTTCCACTTACTCTAATATCATTAGACAGAATTTGTGTTCGGGCGTGGGAGTGCACATGTGTTTGATGTGCATGTGTGTAAGAGGGGGGAAACGAAGGCATAATAGAGAGGACATGTTAATACACTAAATGCTGATAGTCAAAGGCATGTTCTGGTGTTTGAAGTTTACTTCTTTTCTTGGGCACTGGAACCAGTAGGTTAATGTAACTGGCAATGGAAGCTTATAGCCACCATTTAGCATTATGCAAACTGGTTTTGGTCATGTAATCGCAAACAGACTGCATTACCGTTGTAGTTTCTGCATAAAACTACAAGTCAAGTAAAGTGTTTTCGTATCAACCAGCTATACAGTATACAGTGAAATGAAACATTGTTCCTCTAGAACAAAGGTCCCCAACCACCAGGCCAAGGACCGGTATTGGTCCATGAGTCATTTGGTACCAGCCGCACAGAAAGACAGAATAAAACATATTTTATTGCTTTTCAGAGTCTGAAAGATCTTTTATTTTGGAAAAAATAAACAAATAAAATCTCGATCACATGATACGGTACATCAAAAATGTAGCCCACAAGCTAGCAAAAATGCATACAAAAACAAACGTCTTTAGGGAGCTTCTTTGGAAAGGGAAACCGACCCAAGGAGGAGAAAAAGAAAGCTGCATTTAATGTACAATATCCGGATTCCTACTGAAAATACGTGCAGAGCTCCCACTAATTCAGCAGAATGATGAGTCGTATTTTTACGCACCTTGTTTTTTCTGTATCTAGACCGGTCCGTGAAAATATTGTTTTACATGAAACTGGTCCCAGGCACAAAAAAAGGTCATGGACCGCTGCTCTAGAACCATGGTAATACAAACAAAAACAGAACACCACAAGACCACACAAGTGCTGGCGGGACAGGACTAAAGAGAGTGCAAAAACCCAAGAGAAACAGTGCAATAATTTACAGGATAAGAAAACATACAGTGCAGTCGAAAGGAGCAATTACAGGACTAGTGTGAGTGAATACTGTATCATGACTTACAGTCGTTTAGCAGCAGTTGTTACGTATGCAAAAAATGGAAAGGAATGCATAGATTGAGGCAGACAGCAATAAGTAACTGTGCAGAAATAGCAAGTAGCAGCACCAGGATTGGAAAAAATGATACATTTTACAGTAGACACGATATTCAAAAGCAAACATGAAGCATGTCTTGGCTGATTGACTCTTCTTTAATTTAAAAGAAGTGGGTCAATGACTGTTAATAACTTAGCATTTCAAGCTTCTTGAGTCTAACATTCCAATAAAGAGTGCGTTCTTCCATATGAACACACACACACACACACACACACACACACACACACACACACACACACACACACACACACACACAGGCCCCATTACACACCTCTCCATATGCTGTGGCATCCCCAGAGAAAGCCATGGGCGACTGATTTCTCAAGATCCTTTCCAATCCCACCCACGAGGGAATCATTTTGACTGCCCACCCACTTGTTCATTTTGTTTGTGTGTTTGTGTGTGTACGTGTGCATGTGTGTGGTGGGGGTGTGCATTGGCACAGGTGGCATGTGTGATTGAGTTCAGTACTCTCCTCACTAATTACCTCTCTCACAGGTCCAGTCGCCTGCAGACACAGAGGAGGAGGACCTCTCTCTCGTTCTTTCTTATTCTCTCTATCCTTCTCTCTCTCTCGCCTGCGCTCTCCCTATCTCTCTCCCTCTCGCAACAGAAGCCTTGGCCGTAATTCTCTGTATCGCCATGGCAGCCACTAATTACTGGCTACCTGGCACCGTGGCAACAGCAGTTTTTTTTTTTTGGAAGTCAGGGTCGAGCGATCGGAATAATCACACATTGTCTATCGCTCATACTGGGATTATTAAATATGAACACACTCACTGTGACCTATGCTGTGTGTGTATGTGTGTGCGAGTAAGAATGAGCTGTCACCTACACGATTACACACAGAGTCTGTAATAAAAACAATACACTCTCCCTTATGGCATGTGTGAGACAGGCATATGTTCAGAAATGTATGTGTGTGTGTGTAAGGGAGAGAAGTGCAAGTGAAAATGTGTGGGAATATGGTTTGAGAGAGTAGTTGTGTGTGTGTATGAGTGAAAGCCATAAAGACAGGCATGTTTTTGGCACCCAACTGAATGTCTTTGGGCATGCTGTGACAAGGAGATGCTGAAACATTGCAACATTAGCAGTGTAACTAATGTTCAAATGGAGCAGATCAACAAAATGCTTCTGTGTGTGTGTGTGTGTGTGTGTGTGTGTGTGTGTGTGTGTGTGTGTGTGTGTGTGTGTGTGTGTGTGTGTGTGTGTCAGCATGCATGTATGCATAAGAGATTGATGGACAGTTACAGGGTGAGAGAGATATGAGTGCTCATAAATCAGTCTAAAGTCTGTTAATGGGACGGCGCTAGCTATGGAATATGAAGGTTAAAAGGTGAAGGACTGTGGATATGCCGTAACTGAAGACAGAATAGGATTCTCCACTATGGAATCTGACGCATAGCTCAGATTCGTAAACGATTAGTAAGCATTCATATGCACGAATTTGATCATGAAACAAAAATAATACTTCACGTTTAATTAGTGTTTTACAAAATATGAGTTCGACACGAACATGTGTTTATATCAGTTCAAGTGTCCGACCTCATGTACATCAAAAACTGGTAATGGCAGCGCCAGGGTGCTACAGGTGCTGGAGTGCATGACTGGTGTGTCTGTTAATTATTTATACACAAAAAAAATGTAAAATCATATCTAAAGAATACATTTAGAAAGAAATTCAAGACATTATTCCAAACATTATTCTGGCAAATACAAGATGGAAAATTCCTTAAGAATGAACGGCCATAAATGCTCTACAGAATGAATGGGCACAAATTCAGAAACTCCAAAATCTTGTGGGAAGCCCTCCAAAAAGAGTGGAAGCTGTTGTAGCTGCAAAGATCAACTCCATACTACAGTATTTGAATGCAGTGTCGTTGTTGGTGTAATGGTCATTTGTCCCAATACTTTTGTCCATATAGTATATCGGTGCGCTAACAAAACCTTGTGCTTTTAAGAATGTAATTGAAATGATTATATCTCTGCAGATATCTAGTGGGGAGGGTCTTTATTTAGGAGGAGTATGGTCTGGGATTGCAATATGTGTGCTGCTGCTGTAGAAATACTGCAGCCAGTCACACACACACATCACACACACATACTGTACAGACAAGAAAAGATGATGGATAGGAGGGTGATGGCTCAGCATGATGCCATCTTGTGTCTGTGTGTCTATTGATGTTTGCTCCTGCAAGCATCAGTACACACACAGACAGTAGGGGCAGGATCAGGCATGTGCTTCCCAGACCCTAACACATTAACACTCACATGATGCATGTGATTTACAGCCAAGGTCTCTCTCTCTCTCTCTCTCTCTCTCTCTCTCTCTCTCTCTCTCTCTCTCTCTCTCTCTCCCTCTCTCTCTCTCTC
>JBBJLS010123428.1:0-17489 GCA_037577275.1 Bryconaethiops microstoma | reverse complement strand
CATAACTTGCACTCCTCACAGATATTAACAATCCTCTGCAAATTTAAACAGAACTAACTCTCTCCTCTGTTTTCTCCAAGAGGAACTGCTGCACATCTGCCGCACTGATCACCGTGGGAAATTGCCCTTGACTGATCCTGGCTCCACTCGGGCCCTTCCCCAAGCTGGCGGTGATTGTTGCTCCTGATCCTGTTGTTGCTCCTCCGGCGGTGATTGTTGCTCCTGATCCTGTTGTTTATGGACTACGGACTCTGTTTCTCTTCCAACAATATTTACCTCTCTGGACACTTAGTGAAACCAACTCTGTTAGCCATAGAGGGCCCATCTGCCTATAATCTTGCTCATTAAGGCCCTCTTGTTATTTATCCCCATAAAGATTGTCGTTCCTTTCTGTCTGGGTCGACCTGAGGAGGATGGGTTCCCCTTTTGAGTCTTGATTCCTCCTGAGGTTTCTTCCTCCAGCCGAGGGAGTTTTCCTCGCCTCTGTCCCCTTTGGTTTATTCACTAGGGGCTCAGACCGGGATTTTGTAAAGCCGCTTTGTGACAATCTGGTTGTAAAAAGCGCTATATAAATAAAATTTTATTGAATTGAACACGCAAGCAACAGATGGCTAACAGATATACAAACCTCGCATTACCAAGCTGTCAGGGTTACTACAGAGCACTCTAGTCGTCAAACCTGGCTTTATGTTGGGGGTGGAACTGTTGTGGCCTTTCCTCGCTCTTCCCGCCTTAACGAACACTTCCTAGTGGTGGTAGACTACTGCAGCAAATGGGATTAGCTATTCCCACTATGAACAACAAAGGCCCCCATCATAGCCAACATATTGACCAGAGAGGTTTTCACCCGGTAGGGTATCCCAGCGTACCTCGTTTCTGACAGGGGTCCTCAATTTACCTCCCAGCTCCTCAATACCATCTGCCACCAATGGGGAGTCATTCAAAAAAACTGCTTATCACCCACAAACAAATATTACAGAGAGGACAAACCACACACTAAAATACATGATGGCAGCCTATGTGAAAGAAAAACACACACTGGAACCAACGGTTACCCGAATTTCACTTCGCCATTAACACCGCCTGGCAGGAGAGCACTGGTTACACCCCAGCTGAAGTGGCCCTGGGAACAATATCAAAGGTTTCCATGGAGAGGATGCTATCCAGGAACATCTCACCCTATCATCCGGCCTACTTGACGGTGAAGAGGCAAGAAGCTCAGGCAGTCCGGTGCAACGTGACCCATACCCAAGAGGGTCAAGGAAAACATTATAACGCTCGATGCCGGGCCTTCATATGAATGGGTGTGTGTGTGTTTGGAAGTTGATGCTTTTGTATAATACACTTTATTATCCGATTCCAGAGTTTTGGTGGTTTGTTCCCTACCCAACAGATCTGTTAACAGCCTTACCTTTTTCATTAAAGAGAGGTTTGTTACATTAGAAAAGATCCAAACGTACTTCATTACATACATTTATATTACTACAATATACACTTCATTTATTATCGCCAGAGATTTCAGCCATGCCAAGTCAGTTATTATTAAATTCCACCAGTATGTGACTTTGCAATGAGGGGGCGAATATGTTATGTTTACACAAACATCGCTGATGCATACGGAGCTAAGCCCTGCCCCAACCTCGGCTACTCAGACCACATCTCTGTTATGCTGACCCCAGACCTGCCAAGACCTGTTTAGCACTGTTTTGAGGTCAATAACTGCACTGTATGTTGTCTTGTCTATGATATTGAATTGTTTGCTCTTGTGTTGCACTCTATGTAATCCTGTACACTTGTGTAGTCTTGCATTGTTGTGCGCTGCATCATGGTGCTGGAAGAACATTGTGCAATAAACAGCTACTTGACTCCCTTTTTGTTTTGCAATAATCACAGGAAAGTCATGCAATTTACTTGAAAATGGGAAGTGCAGCAGCAGTTCTGCATGCAGCAGCACATTCTCCACTATCACAAGTTCGGTATGATGGGACTGGACTTCTCAGAGCTATTTAAGACACACAGAAACAAACACATAGACAGGTTACTTTTCATATAGGAAAATGTGTTTTTGGTAACAGCATTATGTATTTGGACACAAAACTGAAAGAACAAAAGTAAAGCTGTAAAGCTTTTTGTCCCTGCGCAACTGGTATTGGAAGCTCCAAAATATAGGAAAAATTCTGCACTTTTCTATAAAGAAAATATCGCTGACAGATCAAAGTCTTGCAGCTCCAAGTTGGTAACTTTACAGGAAAAAAAGTAAACTTATAATGGACACTAAGGTGGAGTTTGTCATTTTGGACCATTCTGTTGGCCATTTTCACTCAAAGAAAATACAGCCTAATTCTAATATAAATACTACAATCTCTACTATTTACCTGACACCCTATGCTGCCACACTATCACAAGACATTTTTACTGCAAGGGCCCTTTCTGAGCATTTGACAGATACTTGGTCTTGCATTGGGTTAATACACTGATACAGATTTTGCATGTGTATTGTATTTGTTAAAAACAGCAATCAAATAACAGTTGAAGATGCTTGGAAAAGAGTTGTGTTCAGACTATTAACATTTATAGAGCAACAGTGTCCTCTGCTGGTGAAGCTGTGCATCTGGCTTGTCCGGTGCACTTTCCTCTTGTCTATATCTTTTTTGGTTATATTACAGTACTTGATATAAACAGTAGTAATAACAAAGAGCGAACTTCTGGACATTTATTTAATAATGTAAAGGTTTATTTAATAATGTAAAGGTCACACATCACACTCACCAAAAGCAAGTAGGAATAAGTATGTGTATGTATAAGCATGTATGTGTGTGCCTGTGCCTATATGTATGCGTGAGTACACACGTGTGTGTATACGTGTGTGCATGTGCCTGTGTAAATGTGATTACGCATGTAGTGTCTGAGTTTGTCATGTAATGTTTTGCAATGAGTGTGAGCTGCCACAAAACACGCTGCCCCGGCGCCCAAGAGAGACCGAGTAGCCCCGGAGGCCGCAGGACTCGCAGCCCCATCAGAAGATGGGGGACCCCTGCCGCACACCCCAGGAGAGGCCGTGTGCCAGCCCCAAGAGGCGGAGGGGGAGACCCAAGACATGGGCCCCCTTGACCGAGGGACAGGAGCCCCCGAAAGCCCGCAGCGACACTACCCACACACCGGACAGGCATCCCGCAGGCTCTCTGGGGGACCCTGCTCCACGTCAGGCACGGCTGCTCCCTAAGGGGGCAGGTTGACAGATTCTGGCCAGGCAACACTCTTGACTTAGTATCGACCAGATCACTTCGTATGTTCATTATATTGTCCAGTTCTGTATATGTCTGACTTTCATCTTCTGTCTTTTAAATTTCCTCTTCAGACCTCCTTGTCTCGTCCCCCACGTGTATAGATGAGGGGCAAGTAAAGTAAATGCTACACATGCAGCAGATACAGCTTTCATAACCTTACAATGCAGCAAGAATGATTTAGAGGCATTTCACATTCACATTTTATTCACGTAACAGGCACATTAGACTTTACACTTCTGTAGTACACATTTCAGGCAATTTGAAATTAACTATTTATTTCAAACCATTAACATTTCTAACATGTGTATACAGGGAGTCCTCGGGTTACAACAGTCTCGACATACAATGTTTCGAGGTTACAACGCTCACTCACATGCCCACTCCCACTCAGCTTATACCATTAGCCTCGTACTTACGGACTACATGGAATGTTCCATATAGGAATGCGATTAATGATTAATCGCATGATTTTCTGTGATTAATCACAATTTTTTAAAAATGAATCGTTGGCCAGCATATACATAGATGGATAGATAGATAGATAGTAAACTCCCACTTTAACGCGCGTCAGGCAGTTACGGTTTCAGTCCATTGCGGAATTTTTCTGAGAACCGAACTACTAATCATTCGCTGAAACATCCGGACCTCCTCCGCCATGCCCCCACACCCTCGTGCTGGGTTGCTAAGGATCGCGCCCAAACAAACAACGCAGCACGAGGATGAGGAGGCATGGACGAGGTCCAGGCGTCACAGCTTTTTTTGTGGCAATATAGATTTTTTTGTGCAAATATACATAATATGCTTTTTAGTGTTAAATCATTAAGACATTTTTACTAATTTTGTAATATACATATGAATGTTTCAGCTACATTTCCATATAAAAAATAACTATACATTATTGGTACTGTCCAGTTAACCCAAAAAGTGCATCTGAATACTGCTGTACTCAGAGGTGGGAGGTTTGAAAGTAGTCAATCCAAGTATTCGTGTTTTTTGTTTTGTTCTTCTTAAAGCCCTGTATTTTTATTACAGTAAATTAAATGAATTAAATGACAGCACATACCATAGAAAATGCCTGTGCATTAATTACAGAACAGTCTATATAGTGCTAATATCGGTATTTTACATTCTAGCACTGCAGGAGTTCAGTGTAAACTGTACAGTATGAATATGGGTTTATGTTTACATTTTCTTTAAGGGTAATGTGTTATCACAACATTTTTCACTATACGCGGGTGCTCTTGGAGCGTAACCCCCGTGATAATGTTAGTGCTAGTGGCCTTACGGATGCAGCGAGAGGTGTAAATGTCCTCCAGGCTTGGTAGAGAGCTGTCGATGATGCGCTTAGCAGTCCGCACAATCCTCTGAAAGGTTCTGCGGTCGGAGGTGTGGCAGTTTCCATACCAGACTGTGATACAGCTGTGCAGGCGTTGCTGGGCTCTTTGGGTCAAGGGATACAGTGTTGTTGGTCTTCTGTAATGTGAACTTGGCCAATGTGAACAAGGAATTTGGCCATGTCGTCGTTGTCTCCGATGAGCTCCACAACCGCGGTGTCGTCTGTGAACTTAATGATGTGATTCATGCTGAAGCTGGAGGTACAGTCGTGAGTCAGTAACGGACTCAGCACACATCTCTGGGAAGTCCAGGATCCAGTTGCAGATGATGTATAGCAGATGATATAGCTCGCATAGTGCCTCCTTAACATTAGCATTGTACACTGCCATAATAACAATGACCCTGAACTCCCATGGCAAATAACGTGGTCTGCACTTCACTGTAATGAATTCCACCAGCAATGAAGTGTTTGAGGATCATACCTGTTTTTCCACACCATTTTGAGCTGATGTGGAGAGACAGGTCAGCCCCACGTGATTTTCTGGATCTGTCGGTGTCTGTCTACACAAATAGCATTTAGCCACATTAGGGATGTTGTCATTCAGCCTGGTTTCCATGAAGATGACAACACAGCAGTCCCTCATTTGTGCAGCTCTCTGTAGTCGGATGTGGTCGAGTTTGTTTTCCAACGTGCAGACGTTTGCCAGTATGTTAGATGGGACGGCTGGTCTGGTTGGGTTAGCCTTTAGCTTAGCCCGGATGCCTCCCTGCTTACTGTGTTTCTGGGGTCGCTCGCACCACTTATGGCGTGTCTTAGGTGGGATGAGTGTCTGGTGGAGAATCAGCAAACCGACAGAGATTCTTCACTAAGAACAAAGACTTCAATTTCTTCTGCAGAAGGAGAGACCATTCATTCCGGGGCAGTCCCAGTCTGAAGGATTCTCTGGAAAACTTGTCCTTTGCAGAGGACTCTTATACCTTCAAAATACCATCTACCTTATCTTCCGGGTAGAAATCATGGCACCTTACTTGCGTCAAACCCTCTACAAGCCCCCCTATGCCTTCTAATCCCCTTGAAGAAGCTCCAGACAGAACTTATGTTGTGGCTTTTCATAGTAAGTCTCCACGGCAACGGCCCTGAACAAAACACCTTATCTGAAAACCTTTAACTCAAAAACATAGTTTGCACAAAATAACAACCCTGATTCTATCATGTCACAGTGCCCTAAACGGCTCCGGCCTGGTCTTACAACCTTAAGTCAGTAGAATCACATTAATATGGTATTTAAAGAAAGAATCAACTGAATATGAATCACCAAGAATGATTAATTACACTGACTAAGCTTTATTAGAGACACTGGCCTGTTACTTCTACTCTTACATCTTTCTGCTCACTGGCCACTTTATGAGCTCCACTATATAGATGTATGGTCACAGACTGAATTGTATCTGTTGACACACAATTTGTGTCCCCCTTTACGCCATTTATCATTGGTCAGTTTCGAATCACAGGACCGCTGTTGACCAAATATTATATTGTGAATCGTTTTTAGTGAAGCACTAACGGTAGTGTGTGTGTGCTGCATAAAGGCAAACAGCTCCTTTGCTAGGCTGAGAGCACTGAGAAATATCCACCCAAAAGTAGCTCTAGTGTGAGAAGCTAACCACAGGATGTGGAAGCAGTATAAAGGACATAGTAGTTAATTGTGCTAACTCTCTCCAGGTTATTGTCTGACAATACTCAACCTTTCCGTATGTTTCTCTTCTTAGTGGCTGTTATTTCCTTTCTGTCTTTCCCTCCATCCATGCTGACTGCAGTCTACAGCTGTCAGTGAATAATTAAGGGATGTAGAGAAGGACGGGGGAGGTACAGTGTCATCTTACCTTCCATCAGTCAACAAGAACGAACACATACACACACACACATCTAGTATAACAGCAGGCAGCATTAGACCATTGGATCACCTGATACTTGATGATCTGCAGGTGAATTCCATTCTTCATTAGACCCACCACCACCACCTGCAAAGCTGCTGAATTTAAATGCTGAGAGTTTCCTTACCTACAATTACTTCCACAACCTCCTGTTACATGTACTTATTTCCCATGAGTACTCTTAAGATGATAGCTTGGCCAAAGGTTTAGCCTCAGACGGTCTTTTTCTTGCATTTTATCATTATTACTATTTTATTGAGGTATATTTATGACCTCAAAATTCATTTTTACATTTGACATTTTCCAAGCTCTTTATGCTCATTAGAATTAGGCAGACTGTTTTTTGTTGCTGTGGCTTTATACCTATATATGTAATGTATATGTATATGTATGGGTCTTCTGATGGGCTGCCCTTTCCAAAAAGAACTCCAGGCTGCTCTTTCATAAGTACATCCTGAAAGGGTGGCGCTAAACTGCAGTAGGCTGAATAGGTGGATATAGACAGATGTGGTGTTTTTTTTTGTTGTAGATCAAAATCACCAGGTGTAGAGGTGTGCAGTTAAGCTTGGGGCTAAACCCAAGCTGAATCCAGGGCACACCAAGTCAGATGGACTGGAGGTTGACCTACTTTTTATTATTAGGGCACACATAAATGAATAGGTACTTGTAGGGTGGTACTTCACTGTGAATACAAAAAGACAATTTCACATAAAATTCTTACTCTGAATAAAGCCCTTTTTATATCAATATTCGTATTAATATTAATAGCCATGAAACAAAAAGCACAGACGACTGTCCTATACATGTACACAGAATACAGTTCAATACTGTCACGTCTCTCTTCCTCCACACAACGAGAACAGGTGCATACACAGACTTCCATTTTAGCTTCTTTATTAATAATCAAAAACACAACCAGGCTCAAGGGCCAGAAACCGGATTCAAGCTTTCTTTTAAACAAAAGGAGACTAGAGAAATACGAAGTAAACATCAGGGTGACGGTGGACCGACACTGAGGTCCACCACTAATGAATTTAAATACCTCTCACTCAAATCCCGCCACCAATAACAAAACACAAGCTCTCAAACCCCAATACCACCCAGCTGTGACAGTAAACCCAATCATATTTTCAAAATAAAAGTTAGAACTCAAACTAAACAGGACAGGACATGACAAAAATGGCAGATACTCTTAGTCTTTGTCAACAGCAAATTGGCTAGTAAAATAATCTTAAAACTAACCATTCTATTAAATTGCATGTTTTTTACGTTTACGTCATTTAGCAGATGCTCTTATCCAGAGCGATGTACATCAGTGCTTAAGTAGTCTACATCTGTTCTTCATACCTGTAAAGCTACACTAAAAGCTTAAAAAAAGACCTGCTTTTAACCAAGTTGTTGCCAGATATGTTACACACCTTAACAAACCCTTTCAAAAGAAAAAAGTCAGAGGTTAATACACAAGTAAGAAAAAACAGTTAAGAGGGCAAGTGCCTGTTTTTTTTTATGAATATATACAGAAAAAGATGAGATAAGAGATCAACAAGAGGATTGGTTAGTCACCAAGGTGGACAAGTAACTGCGTTCAGTGGTGAGAAAGGGTCGGATTCTTCTGATGTTGAATAGAAAGTATCTGCATGTCCTGGAGAGGTGGTCAACATGCGACAAGAATGACAGTTCTTCATCTAGCATGACCCAAAGATTTCTTACCTTCTTTGAGGGGACAATAACAGAGTTCTGAAAAGAAACTGTGAGGTCGTTGCTTGTTTATGGATTCACTTTGATAAAAAGCAGCTCAGTTTTGCTGGGATTCAGCTTGAGGTGGTGGGCTAGACAGTCTGAGATGTGGGTTGAGTCCTGATCATCACAGGAGAGAGATTTCAGCATTTGAATTGTTTCTTGAAGTGAGCTAACATATCTGCATCTTAGAAAGTGGACCCATTTTACTGCACAGCTAAAATCAACTTTGATTATTTCTTTCCCTGGTGGCCTTGTGTCTTGACTCTGGCGCTCTTACCGCCACGGCCCAGGTTCGTTTGCTGTTCAGGGAAGGCTTCATTTTATGGCCTTCAAGAACAGCAGTCAGGAGACTGATGCAGACACTAAGATGGCCAATGAGTTTTTTTAGTTTGACAGTAGGACTCATCCCAGTGTCTGCTACACCTCAAGCATGACCCTCATGGCACCCAAGAATTCCTGCTTCCCTTCATCAGTGTCTCGCCAGAATGTGGCCCTCCATCCTAACTCTCTCCGTCTTCCACCATCTCACCTGCTAGAGATTCCACCCCCTCTCCTCCTGCCAATGATGACTCCAACACCCATGGACCATTCATCACCATCAATTAAGAAGAGAGGAGGATTTTGCAGCAGAGGTGGAAAAAGTACTGAAAAATTGTAATTAAGTAAAAGTATCTTTACTTTGCTTCAATTCTACTCAAGTAAAAGTAAAAGTACCCACCTAAAAATCTACATGAGTAAAAGTAAAAAAGTACTTAATTTAAAATTTACTTAGAGTAAAAGTTATTCAATTACTTGATGTAAAAAAAAGACAATGAGTCATAATCCCAATCCAGCACTAGTTGTTTTTAATCAACTTTTAGTCCAAATAATAATGAGGACCTTTCAAGGGGTATAATGTGCAAACTTTGTCCAGACCACCCCATAAAACATTTTCAAGTACAAGTGGCAGAAGTTGTGATTAAAATGATCCATTTTTTTCATTACTGACAAACGCCATCTATACTGCAAATTAAAGCCACTAAAGCAGACTTACTAAAGGACACATATGAAACTTAAACCAACCAAACTCAGTGTCCAGGACACTAATGTTTTAAAGACAACTGAGCAGACACATTTTGCATTGCATGATGAAGTAATTGCCTCATTTGCGTTTGTAAACAAAGAGCTGGCTGAGATGGCCAAGGATTTCCTTCGCTTTCCGATTAATCTCTTCTACTGGAATTCAGTGTCTCTGCTTCCTCAACCTCCTCCATGCCCTCTATCTCTTGCTCAGCACCAGCCATCATTCAATGATAGGCTACAATAAAATAGTGGGAATTCCACGCGTGCATACACCCATGCAATTTCCTTTCAGTACAGGCAGATTTTTTCCTGCATTTAATTTTTTCCAATGTAGTGAATTAAAATACTTGGGTCAAAATGTACTTGAGTAAATGTAATTAGTTACTTTCCACCTCGGTTTTGCAGACTCCATCCTGCCAAGGCACTGAGCCCAGATGGCATAAGTCCACAAGTGCTCAAGTTCTGCAAATCCCATGTGGAGCTATGTGGAGTACTGCTAAAGGTCTTTAACTCAGTACCAATAAAGTACCTGTTCCATCACCACTCTTTTTCATCCTATACACATCTGACTTCAAGACTTCAACACAAAGGGGCTGCTATCTACAGTAATTCTCAGATTGCTTAGCAATGGTCTTAGCCCTTGGGGTCGATTCGGAATATAGAATAGCTGTGGACAGTTTTGTTGAATGGTGGGAGCTGAATCAGCTGCAGCTCTACATCAACAAGTAGATCCTAACCTTAACCCTGTCCATTAGGTGGGTGGATGTGGACTACAAATATATTGGTGTGCACATGGACAATAAGCTGGACTGGTCAAAAAACTCTCTTGCCACATATAAGAGGGGGAGCCTGTACTTCCTATGGGGTCTCTGATCTTTTAGAGTCTGCAACACCATGTTGCGGATGTTCTGTTAGTCTGTAGTTGGCCATAGCATTTGCTGTGGTGTGCTGGGGTTGCAGCATGAAAGTGTCAGACACCAAGAGACTTATCAAACTGATCAAGAAAGTGGGCTCAATGGTAGGTAAGGAACTTGGCAATGTGGCTGAAAGGAGAACATTGTCTAGACTTCTGTCCATCATGGACAATGCTGATCACCCACTCCACAGTGTTGTGACTGAACTGAGAAGTACTTTTAACCACAAACACCAGTATAAAGTGCTCCTCTGAATGCCTCCCTACTGCCTTAAAACCCCTTCCTCTGTGTGATGCTGCTTCCCTGTGCAATTTCCTATTGGATTTAAATCATATGCAATAGTCTTATCATGTGCGGTTTTCTAATTGGGGGCTACAGCATTTCACTGCCTACAAAACCATTATTTGTGCAACAGTCTTACCATGTGAAATATCACTACATATGTCAATATTACTTATATACTAATTATGTCTGTTACATACAATAAAAGAGTTTGTGTTAGTAGTAATTCACTTAACTGTAAATTGCTTTTCTACTGTATTTTTGTCCCAGCATTAGTGTATTTACTATAGTGTATTTAATATTTTTTTCTGTAGAATTTTTATTGGATTTATTTATTCTTTATATTTTATATTGTTCTTGTCTGTGTAACATAAGCAATTTCCTCCGGGATCAATAAGGTCTTCAGATTCTGAAATTTGAAAAAATGAAAAATGATTTGCCAATGGAAAAGAACATTTTCACAAGATACAACTAAAGTAAATACAACAAAAGTTAAAAATGACAATATTCTCACAACTAATGTAAAAAAAAAAAAAAAAAAAAAAAAAAAAAAAAAAACTGACATGACTTACAAGGTCAGCAAAAAAACCCCACCCATAACAGGTTAAGCAAACAAAAAAAATGTTTATTTTGCATTAGTATTTTTGTTTACATACTATATTTACATTAACAATAACACACAATATGACACATATTTGTATCATTATGAAATAAAAAAACAAGCAGCTGTTAGCTAACTCGTTAAAATTGGAATATGAGAAACAACTGACAAACATGGAGATGTGAGGGTGAAGCGAATGATATCAGTATATCAGAATGATAAAAATATCAGTATTATGACAGGGTTGGACACAGCATGCTCAGGCTAAACCTCCCCCTCTTCCTCTCCCTCTCCCTCTCCCCTTCTCCCTCTCACACACACCCGCCCCTTCACACACACACCCGCGCCCTCACACACTCACACTATTGCTTGTATAGTTCGTGTACATAATCAACTTCAGTCTTTTCCTCTGCTTTTAACCATTTATTAATACTGTATTTTTTTAGAACACAGATGTCCATCAAATAAAAAGTGTTAGTATGTCTAGCCATCTCTCCAGTCATAGCTTTGCCGCATTTCCAGCCACTTCACAGCCACTTTAACATGTACAGTTTTCAAGTATGGACATAAACATTCTTGAACAGTGGCTGGGAAAATGCTTGTAGCTCATGGCAAAATAACAGCACAAGAACCACTACACTCCTCCGAACGTTACATAAAGTTTTTGTTGGGTTTTTACATTATCTGCCTCTGTTTGTGGGTTAATGACAGGATTGAAGTGTCAAAATTGTTTTTAATTCAACCGTACAGGAGCATTAAGTGCAATTGACACATCATGGACGATCCATCATTCTGGAGTGTGTGGTAACACTTTCACTCAAAGTTTTAGCTGTAAAATTGAACCTGCAGTGTTGAGATCCACACTATAGACATTTGGACTTAGGTATGATGACTGAATGCAAGTTGCCACTAAATATTCTTGTACTATGTTGCACATCTAGTGTCAAAATATCATGTGACTTCATAAGGCCTTTTCAACTAAATATTGGAGCAAAATGTTAACAGAAAATCAGTTGTTCAAAAAGCCAACTTACACTCAAAAGTTATGGTGCCAAAAGTGGTTCTTTGGAGCGGTTTTGATTCCCTAAAGGAGGACAGAATGGATGGAATGCAAAGTTGTACAGTTAGCAAATTCCCAGTTTAATAATGCACAGACATGCTAGTATATTTGATGTCAATTATGGTAAGACAAAACGCTGACCAAAAAACACTTGGGACCTTGATGGTAAGATGTAAATAATAAGCTATCACCTGCACAGAAAGAAAAATTACCTTTATTGATCAAAAACAGAGATTTCAAATGAACATTTCTGCTCTGGAACAGTTAAGGATGATCACGTTTTTGGTTTTGTTGCCTCTCACATTCAGTTCATTACAGGCTTTTGTTTTCATTTCTTAAACCAGTTCAGAGCCCTTACTGAAAGACTAACGGCCCAAAATTTGTTCTCCAAAGAACCCTTTTTGGCACCTTTATTTGAAAGGGTGCAAGAGGTTACAGATGATAAAAATGGCTGATTCGGAAAGATATGCAGCACACCATTGAGTAATGTTAACTACAGTACCAGACCAGTGCCTTGCGGTTTAGAGTATAAGGCCTCCTAATATACACATCCACTGATTTGTGGGAATTTGTAGGAAATATCTCAGCATGTTATACCTGGTTTATTCAACACAACCACATTCAAACCTATTTCATTCTTTTAAACAGCTTCTTTTTTTTTTTTTTTACTTTTATAAATTATCACGCCTCATCATTACACATCAACCATGCAAATGCCTACAGGCAGAACTGAGGGGAGTGAAATCCTAAAGTCTGAAAAACCATGATAAATCATTTAAGCATGTGTAAGAAAAATCATTGTTCACAATATTAAAGGGATTGATCATCTGCCAGTAATCTGTGAATCTGCCTGGTTCTATTAACTTTTGCCCATCATTTTAAAAGAGCACCTACACAAAGACATGATACACTGACTGGAACCAAAATTAAAAGAATTTAAATTAGATAAGTGAAAAAGATCTAAATGGAAATCATGGCAAGTGACCAACTGGTGTTCCTTGCCTACTGTTAGCAGCATGTCAGCAAAGCACAAATAGCATATGAGATTTTCTTGTTTGACGGAATTGCTTAGCACTGTGCTAATTCCAAGCCTAGCATTATGGCCCACAACTCTGATCACACCTAGCTGATCTCAAAACTAACTATGACTAGAATATCTATGATTCTAATGATTACCTATTCTAAAAAGCTTCTAAAAAGCACTTGTGTAAGCCTTGGGGGGTGGGGGTCATGCACTTGGTGTCAAGTAGGAATTTCAGTAGTTTCAGTTACACTAAAAATAAATAGATTTAAAAGTTGCTGTAATATGTACACATAACCGATGCTGGGCAGCACCATGTATGTTGAAAACATTAATTTGTACATTTAAAATAGTCACTTTTTGCTTCAGGGATAGATGACAGTCCAAATCACACATCAGCTTTCACTTCATTCCAAACTGGTCAGTGGAAAAGAAAACTTCAGTAGAAATTCAGCAATCCAACGGACGCAGCCTGACAAAATTTTGTTCCCGTTCCTGCCTGATTTGGCTTACTGTTTGCATCTTTGTGTTGTTGGTGTTTGTTGGTCTGTCGGTCCCCGTCTGCTGACCTGTGTGTTTACTCCCTGTGTAGGCCTCACTGTGCATGGCATGTAGTTAAGTTTCCCTTCTTTAGTGTAGCTTTAGCAATGACTGATTTCCTAGGTTTTATTTGAGCTTCTTTTCCATCGTCTTTACTTGGCCATTCCGTTTGTACTTGCCATTGGGAATCCCGTTGTGACAGTGTCCGTTAGCTTTTTCTGCTGAGACTGACCCACGCCTCAGCCAGGACTGGAGGAACCTGTTTATCCGGTATATGCAGTAGCAAATGAGCAGTAGCCCTGCACCAATCACCATGGCAACATCCAATAAGAAGTACTGGTAGGTGGGGACGCTGTAAACAGCAGAGCGCAGGTGTTCTGCGCCGTGGTGACGCAATATGTAGCTGATCCAGTAAACGGCACGGGTCACTGGATGACCCGGTTGGTCCTTGTGGATTTCAGACAACTTCTGGGCTCTCCCCCGATAGCTGGATGGCACAGAGAGATAGATGGACGGGAAAGATAATGGGGAATGGGTAGGTGAGGTGAAAAACATAAAATGACTGAGCATCTCTTAAATGGCCCATAGGAAACATCCATTAAAAGGCTCTTATTCGTTTGTTTTACATTTTACTTTTCCACTCATACTTTTTTGCAGGTTTGTGTAAAAAGTCCAAAATCATTTAACTGTTTTCACATAACTATTATCCAAAATCTCTATCACTTACAATTAAACAGGCTGTTTTGTTACTGATGTAAATGTCTTCTGTTGTGACTGGCTGCCCTGTGTTGTAGCTCATTCAGAGCCCAGGCTGACTAACTCCTTATGAATGGGCAGAGCTAATCAGCTGTAGGTTGAATAACAGGATAAATGTAACGGTTTTACTTTTTTTGACAACAAAAGCAACAAATTCAAAACAGGCATTTTTGCAATATATATGGACTGCATGCATGGGAGGGGTTACATTACATTTGTAAAATTAATCAATTTTTCCATTTTATGTCAAACAGTATTTCTAAATGGGGAAAAATCAGTTTTCCATGATATGGGCCCTTTAAGGGAGTTAGTTTTCTGCAAGCGAACCTTTGGCCACAAGATGGCTCACATAATAACATCCGTGTCCTTCTATATGGGTACAAAGAAGTATTTACCTTACACCTTTCCAAGTCTGGAATTCCATTTAAAGTAGTGTCATTCATTATGAGTGATGTGGACAGGCTGAACAGGTTTTGAATTCACAGAGATTTCTGACAGACGCGTATAAAACATGCGTCACCTTCTGAACATGTGAATATAAAATAACCGGCAGCATCTCAAAGGACCAAAGACATAATTTAAAAAACATATTAAGGCAAAAGACATGATATCTTTGTTCTTGAAATGATCTTTGATGGTATATTACTACGCAACCAGAACCGACTGTTAGCGAGGTAAATTCTGTGAGGTAAATTCTGTGATGTTTTTGCAATTTCTTATTAATAATTTTTATAATAAAATACAATATAATAAATACATGTAATGTGGCTTATTCCACAATACTACACAGTTTAGTGTTTTGTAAGCATTCTTCAAACACTCTAGTCCATCAGGGTGTGTTAAAGCAAACAGAACTGTACAGTGTGGTGACACACCAGGAGTGGTCCCTGAAAGCTAATATGGAGTCTGCATGTTGAAAAAGAAACAGAGCAAACCTACTCACACCATTTCTAGGAATAGCTGTCCATTTGGAGCTCTCCTTTCTGTCATTATCAGTAAATGTCATGCTTGAGCAATTATTGATGACATTATCTGGACACTCATTGCAGACTACAGCTGTCTTTAAACTGGACTTACCCCAATTCCATTGACATTAAAAATGATCCTGGCTGTGTGTGTGTGCGTAAGTGTGTTACCTGCTGTCATTGATAACGCCGACCATAGCAGCATAAAGATCCTCTTCACTCATTCTTTTCCACTCCAGCATGATGCCCATGCCTTTGGCCTGCACACGTGTCATAGTGTCATAATGGTCCCCAAATAGTGGCACACCCACCACTGGCACCCCATGGTACATAGCCTCATAGATGCTGTTCAGCCCACCATGGCTCAGAAACGCACGTGTGTTTCTATGTCCTGAGACAATGACAAGACAATGGAAACAAGGAAAGTTTAAGAAGCCTTTTTCGATAGAACAGACTCTTTTGATCACATTGACAGAATATATGCACATTAGAGCCTAACTATAATGAAGATTCTTTCACCTACTTTGATACAAACTGATTTTGAGGAGCTAAAAAATGTAAACATTTCCAGTAGTTTGAGTTCACACTCCCACCTGTGAACTATCAAATATTCAGTTCTCAGAGGTAAAGTTTAAACAAACGGATGGAGTATAAAATTAGATTTTTAGAGAGTTATGGGGTAGACTCCCAGTATGAGCAGAGCTAAACCTGCCCTGGTGTTGTCTAAAATGGCCACCTGTAATGGTGAGATTTTGTTCAAATGTTTTAGCTTACAATATGTCATACTGAACCACATCTACAAGTTCACCGCACCTCAAAGAAGCTTCAGAGAAGCTTAAGCAATTTTGGGTGACTATTGACTTAGTGTTTCATAGCAACATTTGCCTCACAGCTGTTGTTAATCTGAAGAACAAACATGTCTTTGCTGACTGACTGCATCTCAAGTGAGGGGCAAACTGTGTACATTTAATTGTCCCAAAATTATTCCTTAAATATACACTCCTTGCCCTTGGGTAGGAAGACTAAATACATGTACATTTATTACATCTGATACAAATTACAAACAGGGTGTAACCTGTAATCTTTCATAAACACGTTAAGCGATCAGACAGCCAGTTATTTATCTCTGAGCTATCGTTTGTCTTTTGTGGGAGGATATTCTGGCAGTAGCGCAGTAGCAACTCAACTGGCATGTGAAAGCATCCTGTACGTGTTTATTTGCCCTAGCTGAGGATTAACCACTAATGAGTAATCTGGCAAAGTGGTGGTGTCTCTCAGTGTGCAGGTTTTACCTTTTTTCTTTGACTTTACCACCTTTTTCACACTTAGCAACTTAAGTGAATACTCAAGGATTTATCTCACTCAGCAAACAGTGAGTGACCATGATGCATGTGCTACAGGCTGCCAAAAACAGGATATGACCCAGACACTAATAAGCCATGAGCTATTTTCCTGTGCTCTACACTAGGTCTGCACAATATAGCATTTGTTAATCGATACTGTCGTCTGCATTACTGACAATAATGTTTTAACTGTGCACTGTGAGCATTGTTTTTTTAGTAGAGTTCTCTACAATCCATTGCCTGCAGCTAATAAAGAGACTATAAAAATGATGTACTAAAACTCACTCAGCTCCCATTTGACCCTCAGTGATTCTTCAATCATGCTCACATAAGCTGAAAAAAGTCCCTCCCTCATCACTTTTATAAGTATGTCTCTTTTTCACAGAAGTAATGAATAGGATGGAAGTGTAGACAAACCGAAAAAAGGAGGGAAAGAAAGCACACAGCTATTAAAAGTATCTCGCTCTCTTACACACATACACATGCACCGCACAGTGGGGACAGCTTTTTGTCTTCTGATACAACAAAGGCTTTGTCCTAAAAGAAGCAGTGTTGGGGACGTGAGAGGAAGTATTCTCACACACACACACACACACACACACACACACACACACACACACACACACACACACACACACACACACACAC
>JBBJLS010123376.1:0-17497 GCA_037577275.1 Bryconaethiops microstoma | reverse complement strand
TGTGTGTGTGTGTGTGTGTGTGTGTGTGTGTGTGTGTGTGTGTGTGTGTGTGTGTGTGTGTGTGTGTTTATATGTGTAGTCTTGCAGGTTATGTGGAAGCTCTGGCCTGTAGGCTTGGCATGCAGATTCCAGACCTGAGTCCCAAACAGGCTGATATGTGGCAAACCAGAGTCAGCTCTCATGCCGTAAGTTATTCCCCCCTCCTCTCTCACTCTCATTTATTCTTCTTCTTCTTCACTACTTCACTTCTTTCACTCCCAATTGATTGTGCTCTCCCAGCTATGCCACTCTTATGAGGAGAAAATCTAAGGATGACTCAGACACCCTTTTATTAAAATAACCATCATAGCAGTTTCTTTTGTTTTGTCAAAGAGCATAAAAGACCTATATCATAGTTTGTTTGAATTCAGAGTGCACTGTTTAAACCAGTTTCAAAATGTACCATTAATTTTCAGGTCATACAGTCCATATACACTGTTTAGCCATAACATTAAAACCACATTCCTAATATTGTATAGGTTTTCCCTGCACCACTGTCAAGGCATGAACTCAGCGTGACCTCCAAAGGTGTGCTGTGGCATCTGGCCCCAAAATATTAGCAGCAGATCCTTTAAGTCTTGTAAGTTGTGAGGTATAGCCTCCATTGATCGCACAGATGCTGTTGAGATCTGCAGAATTTGGAGGCCAAATCATTCATGTTCCTCAAATCATTTGAACAGGTTTAGCAGTGTGGCAAGGAGTATTATTTTGCTGAAAGAGGGCACTGCCATTAGGGAATATAATTCCCCTGAAGGGGTGCGATAATGTTTAGGTGGGTGCTCCCTAAAACAATAACATCCACATGAATGTCAGGACCCAGTGTTTCCTAGCAGAGCATTGCCCAGAGCATCACACTGCCTCTTCTGGTTCATTATGTGTAAAGAGCTTTGTGATCTTACACTTGTAACCTAATATGGTATTTATAACATTTTGGTTATATAGCTTTTGTCTGCCATGCATGGTGAAGGAAAACCATAGCCTGGCTTTTTGAGGGAGATGGAAAAATCCAGCACGAGTAGCAGCAATAACCACTCCACAGCTTAGTAACAGAAGCAGCAAGTAAATGTATATAACCTGATTGTCCAACTTCTAAGATTAAAATTACATTTCCCCCAGGGCAAATGCTGTTTTATTCAGAGTACGTGTGGTGTCTGGTGACTGTAACTGTTTTTGCATTGTCACAAGAGGCCTCCCCTAATTATGAGGCATTGTACTGGCAAAAATGTGAAGCCACCTTCTTCCATTGCTCAGTAGTCCAGTTCTAAAGCTCACTTGCCCAGTGTAGACACTTACAGCGGTGGACAGGAGGTCTTCAGCAATGAGATCTTCAGCAATGAGTCAATGATCATTTTTTTAACTTTTGGAAAATGATAACATTACTGTGGTTACTGCGGCTACGATACGCGGCGTCTTCTGATCTTACTGTTTTCAACAGTTTGTATTATAGGAACTTTTCTGAGGGATCAGACTGGGCAGACCTGACATTTTGGCAGTGTTTTCACCTAGTCATCATCTGACACTTGCCAAAGTTGCTCAGATCCTTACCCTTGCCCAACACATCCACTTCAAGAACTGACTGTTCACTGGCTAAAATGTATCAGCCTGCCCATTTATATTGCAGTGATAAACAGTGTTGTTATTGCGGACAATCTGTAGCAGAGTTTATGGAGTACAAAATGTGAGGGACAACATCATGCTGTTCTTGGCTGTCCAAAAGCTAGTGTATCACTGCAGGCTTCCAAAGCATTCAGACATCTGAAAGGAATTGAACAGTTTGTAACATTTTTTAAACAAGTCATAAAGTATGTCAATGAATCAGAGCAGAGTCTATATACATATATTTATATTAATGGAACAGTGATAAAAACAACTGGTTATTTCTGTGATAAAAACAACTGGTATAAAGGCAGAGTGGGAAATGTCCATATAAAAATGGACTATATATTTTGGTGCATAAAACCACACAAATATTAAAAGTGGACATTTTAAAGTTAAATGAAAGGAAATGGTAGAATACAGGTGCAGAGGGAAAGACCATTTTTTCAAATCTCCAGCTGCTGTTTCTGCCAACCAGTTTCAGATAGTCTACAACTCTTTCAATTTTTATTTCTTGGATAATAGTGTCATATGCGGTGTGTATCTCTGCAGCATAAACAATGATTATGAGAACTGTGCCGTCCCTGGAGGAGGTGATGAGAGCAAGTACCGCTGAAAAAATACCATAGTTTGCTGAGCTGCCTACAGATTTTGCCCGAGAAAGAACTGTTTCACATACTTTCCCTGCATAACATTAATTTGTTAGTAAGAAATCGACTGAAATGCAGCATGATAAGTTCACAAGGAGTGAGATTCTAATTGCCAATTTCGCTCTGAATGTTCTGACGTTGAAAAGGTCACTATGTGATGGCCAAAACTCTGACAGCATGTCTTAATTATTTTTAGATTTTGTAAAATTTGTTTACGTGTAGTTGATGGGTCTTAGTGGAAGGCTGGGTAATATTAGAGCCCATTTTTCATTTTCTAAGAAGGTGGCAGGCGAGCAGTGAGTCAGTGAATTTGCCTGCTGTGGTGGTGGATAACACTATTAAAGCTCTGCAGATCCATGAAGCAAAAAGGATCTTTTTTGACTGTCACCAGTCTGTCGCTTATTGCTTTTATGCATCCCAAAGTAAATCAATTCATCAGAGCTTAGCCCTGAGAACGTGACCGGCACAGATCTGTGCTGGAAGTGCAGCAAATTGAAAATGGTGCGGTCAAACAACTCCTTATACAGAAACCCCCCTGGTTTGTGTTGATGCTCAAAGTGTCAGACGTCATGCTGATGTTTGTTTGGTGTTCCTATGTCAGGTAGAACCAAAGTCATTGTGATTTAAAAAACATGTAATAATAAGCACCGCTACTGGGGTTTTAAAAATTACGTCAAATGCAAATGCGCATAAAGAATGATAAATGATAAAAACACAAGATCTTTGAACACGGGAGAACTTTCATGATAGTTTCTGCCAGAAGTGTTTGCAGAGGGAGGAGAGTCCGAAGAGCGGCCAAGCAGTGGCGCGCCGAGTGAAAGTTCAGCAAACGGCGAGCAATGAGGAGAGCAAACACCATTTTAACCTTGTTTTAGGCTGCTTCTTTTATGAGTTCTAAGTGTTATACATCGATTAATACATCATCGATTTGCTGAGCAAACTTTTGCAAAGCTGAGACCACTGGCTAGCAAGTCAAGTGCTAGGTTTTCAGTACAGTTTATACCACTGCAGTCATTGTTCGGTACAGTTTAAACCAAATTTCCAAATAAAAATATTGTTCTTTAAAGCATAGTTTTAAAGGAAATGACAATATACCAAAATAAGAGAAATGATGCAGTGTTTACAGAACTTGAATAATTCAAAGAAAACAAATCTCTTGTTCACTCTTAAATAAAATGGCAATAATTACCTTGGGATTATTGGATATTTGGATATTTGGTTGGATATTTTAGGATAGTGAGCCACTCTTAATCTAGCACTACCATGCATAAAATCCACTTGTATTTGATACACATGCTACCATACTACTATGATAACTTTGCTATCTTGAGAAAAGTTGCTACCCAAATGGTCAGTAACAGTAACTGTGGTCAGAAACTGAACAATGATTGATGAGGAACACTATGCTAAGTGTTTTAACAAGAACATTCCTTGTTGTCTTGCACCTGCAGGGCAAGGCCATTGGAGTGGGCATTGGCTGCATCCTGGGCATGTTTCCTCTCCTCTTCTTCAAAGATGACGAGGAGAAGAAAGCAGAAGGTGGGGAGGAGCAGCCACCTCTACCTGCTGCCACCTCCAAGAGCGCATGAGGAGAAAGAGGAGTGCCCCTGGAGGGCCTTCCTGAAAAACTGCTCCTCCTGTAAATGAAAGAACCTCTGGTCAGGCCGCTCCACAAGCTGTCGATCACAGCATTATTTCACCCTGTTGCAGCAGGTGCTCCATCCTGAACTAACACCATGCGCATGGATTTCTTCAATGACGTCATTGTGCCGAAACCCTTACATACTTGTGTCAGACATTCAAGGCAGCCCAGAGTTCCTGAGGAATGCGAGATTGAGTGTTCTTTAACCATTCCAGCTGCCTCATTACATTCTACAACATGCCTCTGACATTTTTATTCCCATAGGTCATCTGGATTTATAGCCTCTGTCTCATCAGTGGATGAAGGCCATTCTGACAGTCCATCAACAGCTTTAAAGCCTACAGTGATTTAGAACAGAAGTGTGGTCAGTTCCTTTCCACTTCAAAGCACGGTGAATTTAATTCAATGAAAGAATATTTTGGCCAAATCCGCTAATGGTAAAGGGAGCCTAAGGGTAAAAATGTAGCATGGGCATGTTTGCGTAATTCTGGCACATAGTACATTTCATTATTTTCCGTTTGCAGAGAAGGATCGGATTATTGAAGTAAGACTTTGAATTACTGGGAGGGCTTGACTGAATCCAGGTATTGGTTGAGGTTATTCAAAAAAATATTTATTTAGTAATATTAATAGTAATTATTTGGATGACTTCACTTTGAATATTTAAATTGAAAGTTACAACACAAGCTGAATTACAGCCCACAGCTTCACCCTGATTTTTTGTTAAAGCTGTTCAATTTGAATTCAACACGGCATCGTCAGGATAAAAGAGGAAGTTCGCCCTCCATAGAGAATCTTATGCTTTAGCTTTTATTTCAGTGGGTCTGCAGCTGCATTGGAATCTGATACTGCCATCGGATAAACTGTCATATCATCGTCTTACACTAGAAATTGGAACAGTAGTGAATAGCACATCTTTCCCCTTAATAGTGACTGTGTGAATTGGAAATGAAGGACTTTGGAGAACCTTTAATTTGTGTTGTTTATTTTCTTTTTGTGAACTCAGCTGAAAAGACCCAATTAAGTAGAAGTTGGGCAGCACTGATACAGGACTGAAACAGAGGCAAAGAAAGAAATGCATGGAGAGTCAGAGCAGACTTCCCTGGTAAATATTCATATTCAAAAATTGTCCTGTTCAGATGAGTTTTAGACATGCTTTGGAAATGTTTGTCAGAACACCTGATGCACAAAATTACATTCACATAACTACACATGTACCCACTAATTGCACCTCAGCCGTCTTTCTGTGGCATGTGCCTTAATGCAGGGGTGGCCAACCGGGGCCGGATGAAGAAAATGTGATTTAGATGTCCACTGGCTCTCTTGGCCAACCCTGGCTTAACTCACACTGTAAACACAAACACACACTGCTAATATGAACCTGACCCGACAAATATCTCCTGCATTACGGGCAACTGTATGTTTATCTTTTAAAACTGCAGGATGTTTGCACACTAGTTTAGAATGCTGTTTGTTTTTCTTTATCAAACATGCTGTTGTCATATTTATTTATTTGCTTTGTGTCATTAATGAATTGTTTAGATTTTTAAGTATTTTGAAACAAACAGGATCAAGTTGTCTGGACAAGGAGCATCCCATGGCTCAGCCGGCGCCCCCAAACTTCCGATATGATATTCTAGGGCGCTGTAACCATGGAAACGATCTGCCTCTATCTCTTCATTAGAGAGCTTCCTGCTGAGTCTGGCACATATACTGACAGTCAAACGTGAACCAGGGTAACCGGATTGCTTTGACCTCAGCTGCTTGTCGCAATGGAGAGAAAAGAAGTAAGCACAAGCACTTACATAAACAGACCAATGACAGCTGGCACGACAAACTCACTGATTTTGTGTGTGTGGGTGTGTAGATTTTTTCATTGTAGACTCCAAGATTTGAATGAAGTCAAGGTTGAATTAAGCTACATCAAAAATGTCTCTTCATGGAATATAATATGAATATATATATACTGAATATGTGCATTTAGTCAAATGTTTGTGCTGCCTCATGTTCATAGATTGATGTTCTTTCTTTTTTTTCTTTTTTTAAGACATAAAAACTGTGATATAACATTAGGAATTATGCAGTGACCAAAATTGTTTATTCTACCAGAAATAGGTAAAAGGTTCTTGAATAGAGCCCCTTCTTTATCTTGATACAGGTTTGCAACCCTCTAGGTATTCTCTAGGTGTAGGACAAGAAGTATAAAAACAGTAGTCCATTTTCATTTAATTTCATAATAGGCAGTTTTCATTTCCACAAGAGGGGCAAGACAAATCCCAAGACTTTCTACCCTGACTGAGTTTTACAGAACAAAAAATAATACATCAAAACAAAAGGCAAGTCTTTAAAACATGCACAATAACACTAAAACCATCTTTCACAACAAAACTCATGGTTGTTCAAGGTGTACTCACTGCTTTTAATGCTTAGAGCTCTAAGTTAAGGCAGAGCCTCAAAATCCTTGTCACATACAGTGCTGCTGCAGATCTTCAGCAATGAATCAATGAATATTTTTTAACGGCTGGAAAATTATAACATTGCTGCTGTTACTATTCGATGGATCCTTCTTCGTCTTCTCTAATAAAGTAATTAACTTTCAGTACACTAAAAACAACTGTTTTTTATGTATCAGAATCCGTTACATGTAAAAAAACACCTCATAGTAATCAAACATTAACATGAATAGAGGCAGAATAATGCTTCTGATGGTAATTTTCCTGTGTAGCCATGCAACAAATCACTCAATTCATTGTTGCATCTCTGCATAAGACCTAAATAAATCCAGCACTGGAGTTTCAGATCATGGTTCAAATAATCAATTTTATGGATATTCAGTAATGATCAGTAAATTATCACTACACCTTTAAAATCTTCTCAAACTGTCACCTGTTTTTAAACATGGCATTTTAAACATGTTTCATTTTGGAAAGGAATTGAAGCACAGGCATGTACTTCAGCATGTATATGTTCATGTAAACAAATTTCAAGCATTGAAACCTAAGACTTCAGATCAGAATATTATGAATGGTTATGAAAAACACACTCAATCAGATGGCCAAACTTTTGACTGGAACTGTACATGTTGTAGGTATGTGAAGAAGTCAGGAGTATGTATGTATGTATGTATGAGAGATGTGTCCTGTGTTGACTGCTGTGCACAAAAATAATTTGAGACTTAACGGGCTTGTAGTGACTATGCATTATAAAAACCTGCTGAGGGCAACAGAAGTACAGAGGGATTTGATTTTATACCCGCATGCAAGGTGAATTATTTATTAAAAACACACTTTTAATTCATTGTTTTTGTATCAATGCAATGATTTTCTTCTTTCTTTTTTGTTCATGAAATCCAGCCTTTTAATTTGCATGTGGTATTGAGAACATTGCTCATGTTGAACTTGTTTGTTGAGAATGCATTTGAAATCAAATGAAGATATTTCAGTCTTTGCATTATGTTGAACTAAACCTTAATAAGGGTCATTGAGTATTGATTAGTTAAGTTGCACTCAGTGCAGCTTAACTAATTGGATAAGTTAAAGGGCCCATATTACTGAAAACTTTCATGAAATAAAAGAACTCTATGTAGTATGTGAATGTTTTTAAGGTTTCAAAACATGCCATTCAATGGCCAAATTCATGAAGTACATATATAGAAACTAACCTGTAAAAAACCACTGTTTCAAGTTCTGTTTTGTGTTGTATTTACATACACCCACCCGTATTAAGCTCCCATTCACAATGAAGTAGGCTGTTTCTCCTCAGACTGCTTTCTGAATATGACACAACACAGGGCAGCCAATCAGAACAAAGTTCATTTAAATAAATCAGTCTTAAAGGCACAGTAATAAAAACAGCTGCAATGAAGTTTTATAAATGTTTGATAAATAAAACCACAGAAATATTGTAAGTAGACATCTGAGGACATATTTAAACTATTCTGTTGCATAGAATGTGTGAAATATTAATGATAGGTGGGTTAGTAGGATTATGGTTCTTACCTAATACAAAAATAAGTGAATTCACTGTAATTGAATCTTCTGCTTAGACAGTTTCTTTTGTTTAGGGTGGAAAACATCATGGTCAGACTATGTTTTTTAACTTCATAGTAGTTACTCCAAAATAGTAGCTAGTGACTGTTACACTTATCGACACGTATCTCCTGGGGGTCTCCTGATCATTTGGATGATTTGGACTTCACAAATGAAATTTGACGATGTACTGTTACATATTTATTCACTGTGTACTAACTATTGTCAGATATTTCTGCTTCTGTTTTTTTTTTTTTACTTTTTATATACATGAAAATAGCTGAAGTCATTCAAAAATGTGCGGAAGCTTCTGGAGAAAGTTCAATTCTTTCTTTTTTTTTGCATCGTCTTAGCAAACAGGGCTGCCTGGTGAGTCACTGGATGAAAACTATATACACAAGTCCAGAAACTGTAATGTTTTTATTGTCACACAATCAACATGTAGCATTGATTTCACCTAATTCTACTCGAACATTTCTGTGCTGATAAGCTGTTTTATGGAAACATTATGTCTTCATATTCCATGTCTTGCAATTTGTTCCTCATTTTCACGGCTTGTATTTGATTTATCCTGGGATGTGACTGTGTCAGCTTAATTACCTTTCATCCTGTTATTTGCATTCCTCGCGAAGGAGCTGAATGTTGTTGCCGCTCGGATGTTGAGCTGGCATTTGCGCTCTGTGTGGGCAGTCAGGCATCACCTGCCAGGCAGGACCTGCGTGTGAGGTGATTGCTGATTCTGTGTCCTAGTCCAGACTTTGAGAGGCAACAGGTCCAGTGTGAAGGGACAATAGTTGTGTGTGTGTGTGCTTGTATGTGTTGGATCATGTGGAGTGGGCTACTCAGACCATGTGTTTAAGCTTGAGGTTTGAAGTGTATAAAGAGTTGCCAGTTTATTTTGTCCAACATGACAGACGAAAACATGAACTTGTCAGCAAATTGGGCATTAACTAAAACTTAGAAAACTTTATTGCTCCCAGAAGAAACTGCTCATGTTTTGACTGCACACAGCTAAAGAAATACTTGCTCTTAAACACCATATTGTGGCTACATGAGCTGCATTGTTATGTACTCGACTGCTCACCTTTTGTCTATCTAAAGGATCAAAGGCTTTAAATCCATTAAAGCGCAGGTCAGAGAAAACGTCCCCTGTCAGCACAAGAAGGCCAAAAATCAGTATGACAGCAGTTTATAAGACTATATTCCAGTTTATGGTGAGAACCACAGTGGCATAGTGGGTAGTGCTGTTACCTTTAGGGTTGGGGGTTCGTGTTTGTGTCCGGGTTCTGGCCTTGTGTGTGTGTTCTCATGGTGCCGTGGGTTTCCTCCATTGTCTCCGATTTCTCCCGCAGCCCAAAGACATGTGCATCAGGTGAACTCGGTATCCTCAACTGACCATAGGTATGAGTGGGCGAGTGAATGGTGTGTGTGTGTGTGTGTGGGTGCCCGCTCTGTGGTGGGCTTGTGCTCCATCCAGGGTGAGTGCCCTAGGTACCTCTGACCCTAGTAAGGATAAAGCGTTTACAGAAAATTAATGAGTAGTGAGAAAACAGGTGGCAAAAGTGGTTTGCTGGTTGTTGCTGACAATACATCACACTATGGTTTTTACAAATCTTTACCTCCATTTACAAATCTTACAAATGTTCATTTCAATTCTACTATGTTGCTGTAACTGCAGGGTCTGTAATTGCACACCTATAAAGTGCACCTACTAAATGGTAGGTATGCCTGGTAGGGCAGCTGGTGGCCTGGTGGTTATGGAGTTGCCCCAATGATTAGAAGGTTGTGTGTTTGAGTCCCAGGACTGCCAATTGCACCACTGAGGTACCCTTGGGCAAGGTACCTTTCAGGTGCCGTGTCGCTGGCTGCCCACTGCTTCACTTGATGAATGGGTTAAATGCAGGGGAAAAATTTCCCACTGTTCACACTGTGTGCCATGTTGTGCTGTGGTGTGTTCACGTATGACAAATGAACACTTTACACTTACACAAAATAGCCAAAAAGTGTAGATACGGGAGGTTTCTAATAAACTGGCAACTCACCTGTGCACACAACTCCTTGACATCCAACTTCTGAGGCTTAGTAGACTTCTCCACATTTTCATTTCAAAAACATACACAGACAGGCCAGTAAGTACTGAAAGTTAAAGACAGTCAGGTGCAGGTTGCTGGAATACTTTTAGGGTCAGTGCGGGACAGCTGGGGCTCTCTGGGGATGGGTAGACACTTTGCATTCAAGAAATGATGGGTCTGAAGGAGGGATGTGCGTGTGTATGTCTGTGTTTTGGGAGGTGAAGAATGGAGACAATAGAGGCTTCTTTCTAAAGACGTACGTGTCTAGGAACTGTGATGGAGACCCACAGTGTCTGCTGCTCAGCTTCCTGTCATAATGACGAGAGATCAGGATGTGACAGTGACTGACCGCTCCACTCAAAAAGCCCCAAATGCACCCATAAAATCCACACACTAGACCTTCAAAACGTAAATCATTTTTAGCCAGGAATAATACAGGCTGATCTTTAACAACACATGGGAGTCATTAATTCTGCAGTCATAATATGAGACTATGTATGTCGCAAAATGTTTTCGGAGATTAGCGAGAAGCTAAATTATATTTTGCCATTTTTATGAGTCATTGGGTTAAAACTGGGCCAAGCCTGCCCTTAGCTCACATTCATGAAATGCACGCCAATTCATTTATTACCATCGGGGGTCTGGATAAAGACTCGAACAAGCTTTTATCCTGATTGGTCCCATAAAAAACAAATAACACAGTTTTCGTAGCCCTGGAAATGCCAGCATGCAGCTCCTTGGGAAACGTCAAGCTTATAAGAAATTCTTCCCACCTCTGAGGCCATTCAACATCCTCATTCTGTTCAGGTTTTTTATTATTTTGTGTTTGGGGTACTGTTAGAGCTTTTTGGCTACAGAACACTCATGAATTCATTAACATTTCGCCTGGGGGGCCAAGCCAATCGCTCTCGTTTCCTGTGACCTCTCGCTGCACTGAATTTACTTGCTTGAACACATTTTCCCTTTTTTGTAATAAATGGAAGTGATCTTTTGTAGATCATGCGCCTCATTTTTATTAGTGTGAAGGGGAGTCTGTAATTAGACATGTTTCGATTTAAACAATAGTCGCTCGTTCAGAGGCCAAGATGGTGACATTTATTACAGAAGATAAATCTAACAGAAAGATTTGTTGACCCCATGTGTGTTAAGCATTTCTCTTAATCACAGACTAACACTTTACCTACATAGGTGTAAAATGATTCCTCTGTGGGCAACTTAATTATTCTGTGTGAAGTAATAATAGTCAGTGGTGATTACTGCAGGAGAAGTAATTAAACAAAGGTAAAAAGTCATAAATTACTTAAGGCCATTATTATTGCAATTCCAAGACTGCCTTTATAAGCGCCACTAAAACTGCTGAGCATTTTAAAATGAACTATGCAATATGGACAAAAGTATTGGGACATGCCTGTTCCAGGGTTTGGGCTAGGCACCTTACATCCAGTGAAGGGCAATCTTAATACTTCAGCAGTCTAAGGCATTCTGGACACACCATGCCTCCAACTTTGTGGACACAGTTTGGGGAAGAACCTTTTCTATTCCAGCATGACTGTCCCAGTGCACAAAGCAAGCTCCATAAGGACATGGTTGGATAAGTTTGGTGTGGAAGAACTTGACTTCTACCACACACGTTGAGTGATGTTTGCGTGCACGCCAGTAGATGGAGCTGAACTGAAGCAAGCAAACACGTCAGCAATGTGGATATATTTAATGGTTGTGATAAGTAGGGCATTAGTAATAATAACTGCAGATCTGTAACACCAGTATTTCGAGGGGTGGCACCGCCAGCAACACCTTACATTTAGTAAAGCGTTAAAAGATCAACCATCACAAATAGCACTGTTACTTTTAAGCTGTTTAAATGTGAAGTTTCCCAACTACAAAATGCCATTGACTTAAGGTTGGTATGTTTTATTTGTGACTCAGAACACTCCTTTAACTAAGATACAATATTTAGAAAGTGGTACGGTATAAATATAAGGATTTATAGGCATCTATGGAGTGGTTAGGTTGGATAATACTGGTAAGGATACAAGTATTTTCAGATACTTGATGATATCAGATATCGAAGGGGGAAAAGTGGTATAGATGCAGCCATATTAAAAATGAAATAAAAATTACTTGCTGTCAAATTTTGAGTATTGAATGTCATATTATAATTTTTTATGTAAGCGGTCCAACCTACTAGCATAGAGTGTTATAATATTAGCTGTCCAACCTACTAGCATAGAGTGTTATAATATTATGTGATAAATTAATTATATAACAGCAAAATCTTGAATGACTTAATGGCAGCATTAACAGAAGGGAGGGGCATATGTCAAGTGGATGATTTTTGTCCATTCTATAGTTTGATCATTGCAGTGATGAGATATTATTTCTTGCTGGTGATTAATGGCCCTTTTTTGGAGGTGTAGTGATTTGGAGGGAGAGGAAATTTAAGGCTCTTCTACTTTTAGGCAGCCCTTCACAACTTTTAAATGTTATCCATTTGCATTTCCCTTGCTTTTTCTGAAACTGAATTTGGAACATTTATGATTTTCACTGAAAATTTGTCCAAACGCAACATCACAGGTGTTTCGATGTCAAAGTAGCTCTCACATATCTTTTCGCCAAGATACTCATCTTAGACCATTAGCTGAGTCTCATTGTGAAACGCTTCATTGTAAACTCTCACTCTTCGAACACAATGTACACCACAGTCATAAGCCTGAGCACAAAACAATCTAAGTGTCTGGAATGATGTGCCTCTATTATAGGGCCCCTGAATGATGGATTTCTGTAGCGATACATTCTCTGCATTTCTGCTTAAATGACTATCAACACATCCCAACAGCAAGAGTTTTTAGAGAAGATGAGTCATAACTTCATTTGAAGTAAGTTTTAAGATTATGTTGCTCTATTTATTATTTGTTTTAGGAGACAATGTACTTTGATTATTTATCCCCCTGCGTTAAGGTTTGATTCCTGTAAATTAAAGAGTTATTAATGATCATCTCTTTGTCTTCATGTCTTCTTTTTTTGCTTGTAAGAGTTGCTCAATTCTTACAGAATCAGATCTCACAGTCTCAAGCTTACTTAGAAGATCTGGAGTTTCAGTATTATATAAAAATCTAGCCTTCAACTGAAGGAATATTTAGTGTAAGAAGCAAAAATGAAAAACACTATTACTGACACTCCTACTAATTCTTATGAGCAAAATGTTACTGAAACATGTCTCCACTTTTATTTAAGTCCAAGGTGAACTCTTTAGCAGTCATTACTTACTTCTGGTTTCAATGAAGTATGAATATGAGGTGATACAGAGGCCTCATATTTACAGAGACCTTTCTTTCGTCTTAACTAGTTTTCTGAATGCCACTGGAACCAGATACAGATGATACTAAAGCAGAACCTGATCTTGGTGTAAAAAGAAAGATGGTCATTCAGAAAAAAAACATTCCACTGCAAAATATGGTGGAAAATGTGGTGTTGTGTAGCTGTTTTTTCTTTAACGGCTCTGTGAACCTTGTTAGGGTACATGGCATAATGGACTCAATAAAGTATCGGGAGAGAATCAGGCTGCCTCTGCCAAAAAGCTTCAACTGGGTCATGACTGAATCTTTCAGCAGGACAGTGATCCAAAATATATATTTAAATTCACACAAAAGTGGTTCAGCAACCATAGAATGAAACATTTGATATGGGCCACCCAGTCCTGACCTAAATGGACAGATTCTGTTTTTGAGCAGTGGTCTCAAAAATCTTGCTCTATATTCTCCAATCATCTAGTGTTTTTGAGAGGTTACGCTACGCATTAAATGCAGGGGTGCCAATAATTGTGGTTTGGTTTTTAAAAATACATTAATATGGGATTTGATTTGTCAGAAAAAGAATTTTTTCCCCTCATAATTTCAGATTGAGTGAGACTGATCTAGCTATTTAATCACGAAGACATTTTCCATGACTTTTTACCAGGATGCCAATAATTATAGAACTGTGTAATAACACCTATATTAATTTGGAATGGAATTTTATGATGCAACAAAATTACAAAGCAAAATTAAGTTTTTCAGCTTTCTGAATGAGATTTCTGCAAGAACGCTAGAGTGCTGTTATTAAAAATAGACCAGCCCCAGAGGATTTTGTTTGATGAACCAGTAGATGCAAATCTATGCCTGGTTCGTAGTACAGAACTGGTAGTGCTGAGATTTTCTTATGTCTGATGACACATCTTCAGTTCAACTCTTTATTATTCCTAATTTCCATAGATTTGCATGCATTTCTGTGTGGTCTTCCGATGAAACAGTTGAAGAAGTGTTTGCATTTTTCACCTCTGCTGGATTATCCGGAGGTGGGTTGAGTGGTTGTTTGGGTTCTGACGGATATGAACCGAAGACTCTCGTTAATCCTGCTAAGTTGGACCAATGGGATTGCTGTGTTTTAATGACCAATTAACTGGCACTTTCGCATACGTGCTACGAAGTACATCCATCATTTGACTAATGAATGTTCTTGTCAGAGACGAATGAGCACACAAAAGGATTGAGTATGAGAATGAAGATTTGTTTCAAGCAAAAGATCTATTTCTCATGTTTACAGTGAAAATACCATATTGCTTAACAGTGTCGCCACCTCACAATATATATATTAAAGCCTTAATTTGACATAACAAAAGATCAACCTGTTTTAATATTACATTTGATGATTTATGTAAATACACAGTATGGACAAAAGCTGTTTTTCAGGCCCCTTACGTCCAGTGAAGAGCTTAATCTTAATGTTTCAGCAGACCAAGACATTTTGGACAACAACATGCTTCCAAATTTGTGAACACAGTTTGGGGAAGAACCTTTTCTATTCCAGCATGACTGTGTCCCAGTGCACAAAATAATGATCTAACAATATATCATGCAGCCCGGCTCAGCAGGAGTTGCTTAATAAGAGTGTGCCTGGGCAATGTTTTGCATATGTAAAATATGTAAATTAAAAAAACAGTCATGCATATAAATACATGACTGCCATGCAAGTTTGCATATAAAGATCTTTTTTGTAAAACTGCAGCTACTGCAGTGTAATGATTGCATAATTGTATTGGAAGTGTTAAATTATCTCATGCTTTGAGATTTTGTCTTCACAAAACCATCCCAAACAAATTTTTATTTTATCTATATTGTTTCGTTTTAATTTTGGACCCCAGAATTATGCTGTAGACAATATTAGTGTAATTAATTTGTCTGCAACTGATAATGTGGAGTGGGTGAGCTCTAACTACCTCTAAACAGCTGATAAATTGGACTTTGGTAAGAAGCTGCTAATAAAGTGCTTTGACCACAAATTTATATTGTCAACAGTGGTGGACACACCTGTAAGATTGTGCTGATTTCTGTTAGCACTCCTGTGAGATTTTGTGTTGTATTCTGAATTAAAGGCACACTTCTGAAAACTGTGAAACACGTTCTATATTTCATCTGAAGCTTGTTAGACATATGAATGTACATTTGACTGTGTATGTCTTGCATTTTTAGAGTGACTCCTTCAGTATAGAGCTCTGGCATAGAGCTGTAGCTGCTACTATCCGACAGACACCCACTAGTTAGGCTGGCCCTCGTATTCACACTCAGTGATGTTTGTAGGGCTTCCAATAGGGCTAATCACGTCCTAATTAAGAGCTGTCCATTTCTTGTACTGTTGGGGATTAACCTGAAGCTTAGCTATTATTGACTAGATACCACAGAGAAAACTATTTGGGTAATTTTCCATAAAGCATTTTAAGTATTTATTGTATCCAAGCACAATATTATATGAAATGGGAGCAACACTTCAAAACTGAATTTTTTCATGATTTATCAAATCATTGGTCCTTTTCTGAAGGTCTATAAGGTCTTGAAGGCTCCCCTCTGGCAAAAACTAGAGTGAACTCTATTGGACCTTTTTTGGGGTCAGTCAAATGACCCACCAATACGTCTGGGATCAACTCTTGGTCAGCGACTGTGTTGAAATACGAGAAGTAGATTCTTTGACTCTGTAGATTCTCGTTACAGGAATGCTTTCAGTATGTCTCTCTAAAAGCAGCAGCGCTCTGCACTGTGCTACAGAAAACCAAACACTTAATTTCTGAAGAAAATATAAAAATCTATTCAGTCTTATTGCCCAGCCCTGTATGCCAGTAGAGAGAGATCTCAGGGCTAAAGATCTCTCTCTAGTGCAATGAAACCTCTATACGCAGATAATGAGTAACTTCATACTGTGTGGGTGAGATGAGAGACCTGTCTTCTGTTGTTGGCAGGAGAGATGGAGAGAGAGTGAGAGAGAGAGAGAGTGTGAGAGCGAGACAGGTAGAGAGAGGGAGAATGAGAGAGAGAATTAGAGAGAGAGAGGTAAAGAGAGGGAGAGAATAAGAGAAATAGAGAGGAACAGGGAGACAGGTGGAGAGGGAGAGAGAGAGACAGGTAGAGAAAGGGAGAGAGGGAGCACAAGAGAGAGTAAGAGAAATAGAGAGAGACCGGTAGGGAGGGAGAGAGCAAGACAGAGACAGGTAGAGAGGGGGAGGGGGAAAGAGGGGGGGGGGGGCGCGGGATGAGAGCCTACAACAGTGCCATAGTGCAAATCCTGTTTTGCCCGAAGGAAACAGGTTTGAACATGCACTCCAATCTCGACATGATTGTCACATAATACACAAGTTAATATGCTTTACACCTCCTGGCCTGAGCGATTTTGCCCAGCGGAAGGTGCACCACCCGAAGAGATTAAATCCCCTTCAGGGGGAATCACCACTTCAAAAAGCTGCAACAAATCTCCTGCACATTAAACACCCAGACATGCACCCTGAGTTTGTCTGAACCGCTGTGATGGGAAACGAACGTAACAAGTGCCCTCAAAGCAAAGCTGTTGATTAGGAAAGACAGTTGAAAGACAAATGCAAATGACTTAGTAATATAAGCTTGATTTGCTTTTTAAACACTGCTTTGGTTCTGCAGGCTGCCTGATCTGCATGCAAAGAGCCTAAATCAGGCCTAACTGACTGGACCTGTACAGCACATCAGCATCCACAGAATGATTATAGAAGCTTATTGATCTTTTGCTGACACTGCGACTGCCTACAGGGTTTACTTATGAAATGTTAAAGGGTTCCTGGCAGAAATTCTTCCTTACAAATAACGATCCTTTTAAAAATAGGGCTTGTGTCAGGGGGAAAAGGGCATTTAAATAATTTATTTTAAGATGGCAGCAGCATATTTGAATGGAATTTTTAAGGAATAATGGAACGTTTTTGCTCTTTTTATTGTGTGTTTAAATTGCAAAGCCAATCTATATGTGGTCCTCGTGCAATATGTGCTTCTATAGTAAGATACAGTATAAAAATCATTTACCTTATGCTCCAACATGGCATATATACTGTATATACATATTATACTGTAGTTTATCACTGGAATTAGATACCCAGTTGTTAATTACAACCAAAATGTCTAATTAAATAATTTATATATA
>JBBJLS010123320.1:0-17502 GCA_037577275.1 Bryconaethiops microstoma | reverse complement strand
TCTCTCTCTCTCTCTCTCTCTCTGTCTCTGTCTCTCTCTCTCTCTCTCTCTCTCTCTCTCTCTCTCTCTCTCTCTCTTTCTCTCTCTCTCTGTGTCTCTCTCTCTCTGTCTCTCTCGATCTGTCAGTTTCCAAAATATATACATATGTCGCTGCTTCTCTCCATCCCTGAGGCGCGCGGTGGGGCTCGAGCCGCTGGTCTGTATTCGTGTGTGAGGATTGTTTCTTTTTTCACCATCCCTCAGTCTGCACGAACCAAAGGTAAAAAAAAACGCACCTGGACCCTCACCGTGTGGCTTTTACGCAGAGCATGGCTGAGTCTGGACGCAGTGCAGTGCAGCGCAGCACTAGCACTAATGTCACAGGGCAGGAGGTGGGCAGAGCGCACGGGCAGCTTGGTTGTGTGTGTGTGTGTATGTGTGTGTGTGTATGTGTGTATGTGTGTGTGAAAGAGGGAACGCTTGATTGTTTCACAGCAGACCGTGTGGACGCACGTGATGGGCATGCATGAATGCAGCCGTGCAGAATAACTGAAAGAGCTCAGTCCCAGGAGTGGGGTGGAAGGGGGGGGGGGGGGCGAACTTGGTGTCGTACGTGTGTGTCCGATATGGGCGGCATTTTAAGATGCAAACATGACACATATCATTGGATTTCTCTTCATCTGTGAGCTGAATATGGTGCACTTTTTACCCTTTCCTGTCTCACCTTTCTTGTCTCACCGTCCATTCTCTTTGCACATAAATGGTGGGTAAGGCTTTATTCACTGTCCAGAAATCTCCAATCCTGATTTTATTTTTTACATTTTTCAAGATGCACGACAAATGTGCGCGCGCGTGCGTGTGTGTCGTGAGAACAGATTGTGCCACGGTTTTCCATCCGCACAATGTTGTGCACGGTTTTCCATCCACACATTTGCATATCTTTGAATTATGTGCAGCAGTTGTGTGATTGTTGTGTGAACGTTTCTTTTTTGCAGGTTTGGTTCCCCACATGCACGCGCGTTTTCTCTGAACCCCCCTTCTCCCCCACCCGCTTCCACTAAGAGGTATAGGGCGTTACCGAGGCGCTCGGGTTCAGCACCACGGACAGTGGCCATAGTGCACTCCAGACACGCGCGCGCACACGCACGTGTAGATACATCCTCATGAGATACATCCTCATCCCCACCCCCACCTACAGACACAGACGCAATCACAGACACAAATGCAAATAAATAATCAGCCTTAAAAAGAAAAAAAAAAGAAAAAAAAGAATTGTATATCCACAAACTCCTAATGACTACTGATAACAGATATATAATTGGACTAGGACTTTTACCTAGGTTTTAATGTGCCTAAATTCAGCCCTGCTCTATATCTAAAATAATTATTAAAGAGTGATTTAGTCTAAGACTAGGCCTAATTTAGTCTAAGACTAAGACTACATCTCCTCCTTTATTTATCAAGGAAGCTTGTGTCCATCTTCAGAGTGCAAGGCGTCTTACTGTGCACCTGTTAGAGTGAGCTCCTACCTGTGGGAGTGTCACACTATGCTGTAAGGATGTCTTTAAGGACTACACGTAGGAAAAAGCCATTTGGCTGTTTTTTCATCCCTGACGAATACAGTCTTTCATTAGAATACATTAAAGCAAATGCAAAAAGAAGCAACGTTCAGGTCAAGAGTGATATTTTTCATCAATATACTTCAAATTCCTATTTTTACTTTGTAAACTCCTTACGCATTGTTTCTGTTCATACTCTTCACAATTACACTGTACCAGTCTTAGTGAAACGAATAGTCATTTACTTCAAAAGCAAAGTTGTGACAGATCTATTTCTCCAATACCAAATAATATATATTAACATCCAAGGATGACTACTGTAAAACAGGAGAACAGCAGGGTTACTGCACTTCCTAAATAGTTCGTGGCTTGGTTCTGTGCATAAAAAATGAACCGCTATAGAACCTTTCCATTTTGAAGTTCTGTAATCTTTTAAAAGCTTCTCCACTGTTATTTACAACAAATTCAAAGCCACTGAATCCACCGACAGGTACTTAGGGGAGTCAACTGTTCTTTTGTAGCATCTCTCCAAAGAACCCTGTTTGGCACTGCATTTTGATAAAAGTGTATTTGAGTTATGTTTCATTCCAATGTCCAAAATCCCGTATTTACGCTTGCATTTACATTTACAGTATTTGGCAGACACTCTTATCCCGAATAATGTACTTGGATGCTTTTTAGTCTACAAATTGGTTTAACACCAATTAACATAAACCATAATTAGTAGATCGCAATTACGTTCTACTCAGTTTACATGATCATATTGTTTTATTGTATTATTTAGCTTTTTATTCAGGGAACAAACTTTTCAGTTTACATTTAGTTTACTCCAAGCAGAAACTCTTAGACTGTGGGTTGGTTTCCCAGACAGGAATTAAGACTAGTCTTGGACTACCCTTTCCTTTTCAATGGAAAATCTCTATTCACAGCACCACGTAATCCAGGCCTAGACTTAATCCCTATCCGGGAAACGGACCCAATGGTTCCTGTGACTGTCATTGTACAGAAAACATCAGTAGGAAAGTATATCTACCCTATGCCTAGTGTAAAGCCAGGCATATATTTATTGGTCCATATATCTTATAGTTTACACACGTTTATACACACCTTTTCAAATTACAGATGTTAATTAAACAAAGGTTTAGGATCAAGACTGAAAGTTACTATTTAATAGTCATTCTCACATGTGGCTCATGTGAGGGGTTGACATAAGTGGTATGTAAGTAGGAATGCGCGGGATAAACCAAAAAATGCGCGTCAGTTTTCAGTCTTCATGGCACTAAATCATACCTAATTTGAGTAACTTTATACTGGATCTCTAATTACCACCACTCAGGTAAGAAAAAACCTTAAAAAGAAAAATAATTATGTTTTAAAATAATTGTGTACTATGTGGGCGCTAAACATTTTAGCCTACCTATTTTTGATAAACATGTAGTTGGCAAAGACGATGACATGTATAGTGAGGTTCAGGGGCACCGGAGGCATTTTTAATGTTGGGGGATGAAACAAATGACTTTATCGCTATAAAAATGCTATAATCGAAAACTAATAATTGTTCGTGGAAACCTCAGCAAATTGGCGAAAACCGCAAATGTCCTCTGCATTTTTTTTGCTTTTTTCATGGCAGTATGTAATTTTTCATGCATTTTAGTGATAAATTATTAAGAAAAATGTAATTTAGTAATTTTGTAACTGTATATTGGCTGCTCCCCTGTGACGTGTCTCTGGCAGATACAGTCCAGCATTCCCGCATCAAAACAGTTTCTTGAGTGTTCTCATGTTTTTGTTTTGTTCTCATTAAAGCCCTGTATTTTTATTACTGTAAATTAAATGAATTTATTACTGTATTTACACTGCTTATACCAAAGAAAATGATGGAACATACCAAAGAAAACACGTGTGCATGAATTACAGTGCAAGTCAAGACAGGGATAACATCGGTAGCACTGCAGAGGCAGTTCAGCGTACATTGCACAGTATGAATACGGGTTTACTTTTATATTTCTTAAGGGTAATGTATTAAGCTTTAAAATGAAATTAAAGTTTTTTGGGAGCATATCTGGGGGCATATTTAGGGTTTACACTATTAAAATAGGCATTTTTAGGCATTTGTTTTTTTACCACATCACAAATTCGCGGTTTTTCACAATTCGCGGGTGCTCTTGGAACATAACCCCCACGAATTTATATAAAATAAAATAAAAGTGCTATAATAGTTCCAGCGCCCATGGAGAGGTGGAAAACTATTAATTTCGGAGCATACCAATTCATTCATGTAGGTACTCATTAGAGTACTAGAGCAAAAAAAATGATCAACCCCTGTGTATAGTTCTTTAAGGATGAGCATAGCTTTATGTAACAATGTGTTAAATGTATAGACATGGTAAAGCCTGTTGTACACTTCATATTAGTTAGGTATATTATATTAGTTAAAGGGCACATCAAAACCAAAATTTCCTTACTTGCTGAAGTGTGTATATACAGATAATGTTTCAGATTGTACCAGCCTACACCGACCAGCCAGAACATTTCCTAAAATTGTCTCTCGTGCCCCCAAAAGAGCTCTAAACCATTGAGGCATGGACTCCACAAGACCTCTGAAGGTGTGCTGTGGTATCTGGCACCAAGACGTTAGCAAGTACCACCCTACAAAACCTGTGGGGCCTCCTCTGATTAGACTAGTTTGTCACACAGATGCTTGATTAGAATGAGATCTAGGGTGTCTGGAGGCCAGGTCAACACCTATGAACAATTTTTGCATTGTGGCAGGTTTCTGAAAGAGACTGCCATTAGGGAATATTGTTGCCATGAAGGTGTAGTTGATCTGAAACAGTGTTTAGGTAGGTGGTACATGTCAAAGTAAAGTTCATATGAATGCCCGGACTCCAGGTTTCCCAGCAGAACAATGCCCAGAGCATCACACTGCCTCTGCCAACTTGTCTTCTTTCCATAGAGCATCCTGGTGCCATCTGTTTTCCAGGTAAGCAACACATGGGCATCCGGGCATCCAAATACTGTAAAAAGAAAATGATTAGACTGCTCCACTTTCTTCCGTTGCTTCAGTTCTTCACATGCCCATTGTAGACACTTTCAGTGGTGCGCCAGAGTCTGCATGGACACTCTGACCGGTCTGTGGCGATGTCGCCCCACACTGTGTTCTGACACCTTTACCATAGTCAGCCATAATGTTTTCAGCAATTTGTGCTACAGTAGTTCTTCTGTGTGACTGGACCACATGGACTAGCCTTTGCTCCAATTGTGCATGAGAGAGCTCAGTGTGTCCATGAATCTGTCACCATTTCACTGGTTGTCCTCCACTGGATGACTTTTGGTAGGTATTAACCACGGCATTCTGGGAACACCCTACAAAACCTGTTATTTTAAAGATGTCATCTAACATTCACAATCTGGTCCTCAGATCCTTACACTTGCCCATTTTTCCTGCTTCCAACACTTCAAGAACAGACTGGTCGCTTGCTGCATAGGCGAGCGACCAGTCTAGGTGCCATTGTAATGAAATAATTAACATTATTCACTTTCCCTGTTCCTCAGGGGTTTTAATGTTGTGGCTGATCCGTGTGTCCATAGAATAGTAATTTTTTGGAAGGTACTTAAAATCATAATAATATTAAATATAAAATACAATAAAGTGATTGCGCTTTCATCTGTGTTAACATTTGTCAAGATTGCTGTAAACAGGTTTTTCTACTGGATGTAACTAATATAGACAAGAAATCGTAATGTTTTGGTTAGATTCAGTAATATGTTTATCTGTGTTTCTGATGTAGATTGGTGTGATCTATAATAACTTCTGTAAGAAGAAAAGAATGCTTTCTTGATATGTCAGGAATTAAACTGTTACGAAACACAATCATTTCTTATTATGCTAATAAACCAGTAGGAATATGAATCTGAAAATAATAATTGTAAAAATAATATCTGTAATATATAGTATTTATATTCCGCTCCGTAATTACTGGCATCCTTGGTTCAGCTCACCTTACAGGTTTTCAACAAGTGTAAGTCAGGGCTGGGATGGCCATTTCAGAAGCTTGATTTTGCTTTAACAGCCCCAAAACATTACAGATCTTCCACCACGGCTAACAGTGAGAGTGAGGCTCTTTTCTGTAAAACAATCTTTCTTTTATTGCTTGTTACTTAAAACTTTTATTTTTCTACCATCTCCTGCAAATCCATGACTGTGATCCTTGGAGGAATTTTAGCCTGTCTACGCATCTTTCTCGCTATCCATGATGGTAAATTAAACTACAATTCACTCCAGTAGTTTTAAATTTTGTAATTACTGGCCTAACGGTAGAAATAGGTATTTTTAGGCACCTAGCTATTTTTATACTGTTCATCTCGTTTCACTGGTGTAATCTCCCCAGTGGAACTTGGCCTCTATGTTACCTCATATTTATACCCCAGTTAAACTAAGAATTCAGTGGATTCCTGAACACTCAGCAAAACTTCAAAAAGTAATGAAATATGAAGAGAGCACTTCAGAAATTTCAGGGTTGTCAGTGACTGTACCATGTGATTTTGTTAAAAACAATATATTTTTTAATTAATTTTTGTTTTCTTATTCTGAATATATTTAAAGCTTGGATTGCGTTGCATATTTTCAGGGTGAAATTGAGCTAATTAACCGCAAAGTACTTTTTATGACCATTTTATTAAACTTTATCAAGTTGGATAATAATTATGGAACTGACTGTACATTTAGTGAACTCGTTTCCCTACAGACAGCTAACATAATTTTAGGCCTCCACCACCATTTCGAATCTGTTTACAATGAAACGCCCATCATTTTCCTTTCAAACCATTTCATATCCCCACATATAATGGGGAGGGTGTCTGAGCTAGCTGAACATTTTCACTCCATGATAGATGGAGGTTGCGGGAGGGGATGGAAAAATATGATATTATTGGTGAATACTACTTTTCCCTCCTGCTGGTTTACAGTGGCGTAATCAAAGCTCAGCAGATGTCTCAGAAACAGGAAAGATTAGATTATGCTTGGATTTTGGGTAAACAAGAATTAAGCCCTTTAAATAATATATATGACATGATGAATAGCAATTAACATGACTAATAACATAATCCAGCTAGGTAAAAACCAGTTTGACTGCAAGACTATGTTATTTGTTCATATGAACAAAAAAAATAAAAATCCCACACAATTACCAAAAAAAACTGTTTTGATGTAATATATGTGCAAATTATGTACACATTTAAATCAAGCAAATCCAATGCTTCATTTTTGAGTGTGTGATATATTATGCCAAAGCCTGATAACTTTCCTTTACCTTTTTTCTAATGAAGGATGACACTCTTTATCTCAATTTACAAAATGAATCCCTTCTGATCAATGTAGATTTCCTGTTCTTGTATTACTAGTGTTGAACATTAATCAGCTAGTTTTCAAGAAGCAAATGGCATCAGACCACAGACAAATACAAGTATTGGCAGTAACATTGACTCAACCAGAAAATGGCCCTCATTTATCAGAGTTGTGTATAATCAGCCCCGATCATACTTCCATTTCACTGACCCCTGCATTATTTATCAATTTCATCTTTGGCGTATCTTTATGAGCGAACTCAAGTCTCATTTTGCCTGAATGGCATGTGCATTTGAATACATTAAAACTATCTGGAAAAATTTTTTAGTTAAAATAATAAAAATGATGAATATCTTCAGTGACAATGGAAATATAAAATAAGGATAATAATATTTCTGCACACTGAAATTCATAGTTCTGAAACATTAGGTCATGAAGTTTGAATGCTGTTACTATGTGAATCTGAATCCATAGATTTGGAGTTTAGTCATTGTAATCACAGAATAAAGATGCTTGCATTTAAATACAGAATAAAGGTGCTTGCATTTAGAATAGGCCAATCCTTGACAAAGTGGATTATTTATTGACAGGACAACCATGCTGTGAAATAAAGAAATTTACATTTCAGCCTAAAAATATTAGTAACCAGGCTGATATAAAAATCTTGAGTTCTCTGATACACACCATTATTTTCACAGTGCAATGGTTCATGTGCATGCAAAACGCTTCCCCTTTATTGGCTCACTATCCCAACACCTAAATGAATTAGGATGTGTTTCACTGTGTATATAATGATTAAACTTATCACATGCAAATGATACGTAAATAAGTGCTGCCACTTGTTGCCACATTGCTGAAGCTGATTAATGGTTTTCAAGTGCGTTGATTAACCGCGTTAGTCACTGCTCATTTCAGTCCCATATGAGATTCAGTATGTGAATTTGTGCTGGTTTGTTCGTAACTCTGACAAAAAAGTTCCATTGATTTTATTCATTTGCACTTTGTTTCGAAGCCTCTCTTGTTTTCTTGACTTGATGGTTTTAAACGTTAATACAGGCCTCTCCTAAACACCTGTCAGTCATTATTCAGTGTGAATTAAAGTTATGTGAAAGGCCTCCCTCATCCCCTTAATGTTTTCATTACTTTGAATAAAATGTATTTCCCTTTTACATTCTTTTGACAAATATTATGTTCTGTGATTAAAATGCTATAAATATCACACTAAAAATACAAGGACAAACATCAAACTATTAACTGAAGTATATTTAGCCCAGAAAAACAAAAAATCCTATCATTATTTTCTTCAAACCACTTTTGTCATAGTTATGGGTGCCCCTGCACTTAATACTTTGCGTAGCCTTCATTTGTCAAAATGACAGTAATGGAGAATCTCAATACAGAATCTCTCCAGATCCTCTAGGGTCTCAGGTACTATTTGTTGGTCTCTCTTCTACAGCTCACCCCACAGGTTTCCAAAAGGGTATAAGTAATGTCAAATCTTAATTTTCTTGTCACTGAACCATTTTGGTGTAGACTTGACTGGATCACTGTCCTGTTGGAACTGACTGTAAGCTTGCTTTGTGTTTTTCAGATCTGCTGTAGGCCACCAAAGTGCCCTGTTCATCCTCCTGCCTCTCATGTGCCCTTCACGTCTCTTTTTGCGGTCTGGGCTTGCTGTTCCATAACTCAGTAGCCAGGAAGCCCTTACCCCAAAAAGTATTTGTGGGGGGTCCAGACAACACACACACTGTCAGACTAAAACACACAACCTGCATATCTGTCAATATTTATGTGCTTTTAAGGTCCAAATTCTGCTCACTTGTTGAGTTTAGATGTGTGTAACAGTGCTGATGTTCTGTGATGGTCAGACAGTTAGTGTCTGGAGATACTACCAGTCAGGAAATGGCCATTCAGGGTTGAGGGCTGACAATGTACATAAATAAACCTCATCTTGTTAATTTCCTGGAAATTCTCACTCTTTGAAAGTTATATTTACACACACACTACCTGTCAATGGTCTTGTGACAATTTACCTTTTTTGAAAAAACTCCGAAAATCTCAAAACTGTTTGATTTTTACTGCTGCTTTTCAATTTTCTCAATGTTTCTCTTGATATGAAAAGCATGTAAAAAAAAAAAAAAACATTTTTGAAAATGTACTGATTATTTTTTTTTTGCACAAAAGGTGATTTACACTCCTGAAATATTTGAGTGCTGACATCACAACAAGTGGATAAAATGAGCGGGGTCTGGCATTTTTACCAAGCTAGGGCTTGTTCTGCAGTCTGGAGGTTTCACAAAGAAGAAAGGAAAGACATAAAGGGTTTTCCAGTTTAATACATTAAGTTACTGAAAACCAACAAAGAAATGCTCATTCTCATGCTCATTCAAATTTAAAACATTTAAAAAAGCAAAAGTGTAATATATCACTTACACTGTAATGTTTTATATGTATATCTCTTTTTATTATTATTATTTATTTCACAATAGACATTTGGCTGCCTAACAAAGTAACCAAGTACAGCAGTGCAGCCTAGGTCAGCAGGTCAAGTGTGTAGCCTGAGCCCACTGATAACAGGATCCTGATATCAGCAGCCCACTGTTTAACAGACCAATCACCATCCGGCAATTTCCATCAGTCCTGGCTGGGATTTTAGTGGGTGACCCTCAGGTTGCTGGCCTGCTTCAGTTGCTGCTAGGCTGTCTGTCAGCTTAACGATTTCCAGTTTTAGTCCATCTACGCTTCCTGTACGTCTCAGGTATCATTTTGTGGCTGCAGCTGTGCACCTTTGCATAGATTTACAACCAGGTAATGAAGCAGGTTCTGTCACAGAACAGCCACTAGATGGAGTGCCTCACCTTCAGTGCTGAAAGAGCTCTGTTTTTTTTATTTACTTGGACTATCACTGCTTAATTTTAATCGGTCTTTCATTAAATTCACCATTACTATTCTCTTTTTCTGCGCTACAAAAAAATGGCACCAGGTTGTAATGTCTAACATTTGTTTGGCTGCTAAATTGTAGTCATCTCATCTAGCGTGGGGAAGTAATTGACACTGATGGTTAAAGGCCAACGTGAAGAGTTTGTGGTTGTGGTTTAGGATCAATTCGGGTTCAAGATTCAGTCAGCAATTTTGAATTATTGTTTTGAAATGAACAGATGACAACTCAAAGCACACCTAAGCCAAGTAAGTACATAAGCATGGGTAACATATTGAACGGCTCAGTGTATTAGTATTTCTCACATGCTGTGATTCAGGATTGATGCAAAATGGGAAATTCTAAGGTGATTAAAAAAAAAGCTAAATGATGCAATATTAAAGAATATCAAGGGTCAAAATATCACAGGTCAGAAGTCCAAATCTGTTAAACATGGAATTTCAGATCAATCAGTTCTGAACTGAGCCAGGCCTGTCCTGACAGTAAAAAAATAGTAACTGTTTCATTGATTGGCAATCCTTCAGTCTGGGAGCTTTGTTTATCCTCTTTCACAATCTGCCCAATCTGTTGCATTGTCTCAGAAACTCCAGAATGTGCCTGAATTGCGATGTTTATAACACAAGAATATGGTTTTAATTAACATTATTAACCAATGTTGATTTCAGTGGATTTCATCATCTGGTGTGTCTTTTGTGTAACTATAAGTCACGAAGCTAAGCAACTATTAAAAACATTTGCCACCATGTGAGAAGATGGCCATATGTCTTTAATTTGTTCTTTTCTAAAATATCACAAGACTCCTATTCTTAGATTTTTTGTAAGACCTTCCTGTAATCCAGCCATTGTCAGGTGAAAACCACTGACCCCTTTACTGTAACTTACAATTGTCCATATGTTTAACATTTTCTGCTGAAGCCCTACATGAGTGTGCACACGCACACATGCACACACACACACACGCACGCGTGCACACAATGGAAATAATAAAATACACGTTGATATTCCTCTTGGAAAAAGAGTATTATGTAAAGTTTCTCCTTGACAAAAACTGCTGAAGTGAATACAGATTTTCTAAATTCATGAACATAAATATTCAGAAGGAACATAATAATGTTTAGGCATGTTTTTCTTGTCTATTTGATAATGTTTGAATCAAATATTACATTTAAAAACCAAGTGAAATTTTTACAGCTAAAAATGACCATTTATAGAGCCACTGCTTGTAAATCTTTGCCTGCATGGATTCATTTTGATGCGTTTCATTTTTTAAATATACATACATTTTTCAGGACTTTGTAAGTCCTCTTTTGAAATTAGGGTTTCCTGAAATCACTTTTCCTTGTGGAACAGGCCTTTCCAATATTGGGCAATAACAGCAAGACAAGCAATAAAGTTTAACTACATTTCCTAGTACTGTGGTAGGGTTGTTAGTATAGTATACAGATTTCATTTAGTTTCATTTCCAAAGTGAAAACAAGTTAACACCATTCTGGAAATAAGTTAGCTCTTAGTAAGTCCTCCTTTGAAATCATAGCCTTCTGAAATAACTTTTCCTTGCAGAACAACTAGGTTTAAGATTTCATTACAGATTTTAATCATTCAAGATGGTGGAGGCCAATTCAAAACCATAATCTTTTGTTTCTTAAAGAAGTTCAAGGTTGATTTTGATGGATGTTTTGGCACTCTTGTGCCAGTCAAATCTTGCTGATTTTGGCGGTGCTGTGGGAGGTTTTGCTTTTTACACAGAATCTCTTGCTTTAAACGAGTCAATTATCTTCAGTTTCAGATCATCAGTCAGCTGCTTAGATGTAAGTACAGCACCATAAGAGGTTAAAAGGACCAAATAATTTATTATTATCTGGAACTGTCTATGTATGACTTGAATTAAGATCGAAGGAGTCAATAAAGCCCTGAGACGCCATAAGAATAACAGTAATTATTACTAAGGGGTTAATAGAAAAATAACAGTAAACATTTTTACATCCAGCAAATAAATCGTAAATATGATTTTGTTACATAAAGTTGTTTAGAAAACTTTATGTAACAAAAGGCGGGGGTTTTGCGCTAGTGAGCAGCACATGGAATAGACACGGTTCCACATGCTCCTCAGTGCCAAATCCAAAGATTTAACACTAGACAGTTTTTTTATTACTTTTGCCAGTGTTGTCATTATGCTGATAACTTTAAGACTCAGTTCTTTGTTTTTGAAGAAATGGCAGCCAAATCTTCTAAAAAGCCCAAAACCACCGAGGCTAGTCGGCTAACACTGACAGCGGCTAGCAAAGCTAATGAAGATCCAGCTAATAAGCCACTAATTCTTTCCAAAATATGCCGAAATTATTTCAATAGCCGATTCGATAAATAAAGCACACAGAACGGAACGTTTGGAGTCAATCAGGTCGGTGGAAGGGCAAAGTTTGGAGCGCTCGGTTCCTACTTTAGAATGTGACTGTAACCTGCTCCGGTTAAGGTTTAAAAGGGTCGGTCACGCCGCAATAACGTAAAAATCATCGGAAGGGGGGAAACCCACGGAACTGTCTGAAAAACCCCAACTCCTAGGAGAAACCAATTTACAGTGACCGCTAATTATTGAACGGGCGCACCGCGGCCTCCGGAGGGAACGAGCCTCCGCCACATATTTGCTCGGATTCATTTCTACCGGGGAAAAAGGAGCGCATCTTACGTCTTCGCAGGGGTCAGGAGTTGGAATATAAAGGGCAAAAGGTGCTTAACTATCCGGACTACACGCCAGATGTGATGCGACAACGGCGAGAGTTCAATGAGGTCCTTCGCATCTTGCGAGAATCCGAGATCGAGCACAGCCTCCTCTTCCCAGCCAAGTTGAAAGTTCGACACGGTAGACAGGCGTAAAGCTGCGGAAGCTACTACATTCATGAGCACTGAACTGAAAATGAGCGCTCAAACATCTCAATAATTAACAGGTTTAAGATGTTTGCTTTTTGATGTTCTGATTTATTGTTGGCTTTAAAGTATTTTACAGAACAAACCGGATGGGGTATTATTTTATTTTTAATGTTATAAGTTGTCAAACGACTTCAATATATGCATATACTCGAATTAGATTGACAACAAAATGGAGTATAGAGTGTTTTATAGTTAGTCATCGTTAAGGGAGTCGGTCCTCTATTGTGTGCTTAGCGTCCCTAGTCTTTACGTGTCTCTTTGTGCCAAGTTCAGGGATGCACATACTGTATAAGGGACGGTGGGTTAATGTGCCTAGGGACATCATCACTGTGTTTTCTATACACTTGTGTGTGCTATATCGTTATTTTACTTTCTTTTCGAATATGGCTTAGGGGAAAGCCACCAAGTTTTTGTATTCGTGTAGCCCATGCCAATATCTAAGAATGACACACACACAGCAGTGCTATTAATAATTTGTCTTTGGTTTCTTGGAATGTAGAAGGTCTTGGTCATGTGGTAAAGAGGGGTCTGGTGTTTGCTCGCTTGAAATCACTAAAGGTTGATATTTTTCTTCAGGAAACTCATATTGGTCCATCTGACCAGCGTAGGCTTAGGGCAAACTGAATTTCTCAGGTCTTCCAAGCCCCTTTTACACGTAAAGCTAGAGGTGTCACTATGTTATTCCGTAAGAATATCCAATTCTGTCTTGAGGCTTTGATTTCAGACCCACATAGTAGATATATTATGGTTACGGGTAAAATTAACCGCATGCCAGTAGTGATGCTTAATATGAATGGGCCAGTTGCAGAAAACCCAGATTTTTTCATTAGTGTTGAACTTGATCCCTGCCACATGCTCTAAGATTATTGTAGCAAGTGACTTCAATTGCTACGTGGACTCTGTTTTAGGCAGATTTTCACCTAGGTCTCCCCTTGCTATTGCTTCAGTCCAAATTTCAAACAATCTTATAAAAACTAGAAATTTGGTAGATGTTTGGAGATTGAAGCACCCTACCAGGAAAGATTTTTCGTCCTGCTCACCTGTGCATAAATCCTACTCTCAGATTGATTATTTCCTGATATCTTCTGAATTACTGCCTTATGACAGCAGCTCCAGTTATCATAATATTTTAATATTTAATATTTTAATGTCCAGCTTCACTTAAGCTTAAAGATATTTCTCACAAACCTCAGTATAGCTGGCATTTTAACCCAATCCTTCTCAAAGGTAATACTTAGTTATTATAAACAAAAACATTTAGAACTTGGTGATAAACCTGTAAATCTGCTCGCAAGACAATTTAGAGTTGAACAAGCCAAACATGCTATACCTGAAGTTAAATCAAAGTCAGGCAGTCTAGGGGGATAAATAATCAGTTTATGAGGACTGATGAGGGAAAGGACTATATCCATGTGTGTGAAGGGGGAGGGGGGTGAACCCTGAGAGTTCAGCAACCTGATGGCTTGGGGGAAGAAGCTGTTAAAAAGTCTGGCAGTTTTGGCTTGGATGCTGCAGAACCTCTTCCCAGAGGGCAGCAGGGAGAACAGTCCATGATGGAGGAATGTGGGGTCCCTGAGGATGTTCTGTGCTCTGGTCAAGTAGCAATTCTGAGCCATTGACAGCCTCGGAAGCAGATTATCTTTTTTTTTTTTTTACCAAATTAAACATTCCAAAATTGGATGTTGCCTCCAGGGATAAACTTAACACTCCATTTTCTGAGATCGAGCTAAGAGATGCCGTTCTAGCATCATGCCAGCATTAGTGGATGGAGTGTTCAAAAATTGGAAAGCGAAAGGTTTAAGCTGTATTGGTGATCTCTACATAGAGGGTGAAGTTGCCTCATTTCTCCAGCTCCAGTCTAAATTTTATCTCCCCTCATCACATTTCTGTCGCTATCTACAGATCAGACACTATGTACGTGTCAGTATCCCACACTTTACTAATAAACCGCAAGGTCATATTTTCTATTACTCTCTTCTCTTAGAACCAGACTCCAAACATCTCATCTCATATATCAGACAAGTTGTAGGAGAAGAGTTTGTCTAGTATACGAAAGTGCTCTATTAACTCTAGATATTGGTTAATTTAATACAAGGTCTTACACAGGCTTCATTACTCCAAACTCAAACTAAGTAAAATATTTGAGACAATCTCCCCAATGTGTGATAGTGGAAGATTCACTGGCGCATCAGTTTTGGTTCTGTCCATCTCTGCATGATTTTTGGTGCAATATATTCAACTGGTTTTTGCAGATGTTTAGAACAATTATCAACCTGACTGTATTTGGGCAATCCTTGGTTGTTCGGACAGAGCAAAAGATCTTCCTCTCCACCAGAGACGAGCCCTTATGGCAGGCATGATTGCCACCAAAAAATGAATCCTATTAGAGTGGAAGTCTCCCACTCCCCCATGCTTGAAGAGGTAGCTTAATGAGATGCTTATTACTAAGATGGCACAGATTTGTCTCAGCGCTCAGAGATCAGAAACTTTTCTTGCAACATGGCAACCGTTTTTATCATTGCTTAGCCCTGTTTAACCTGTCTGAGATGTGCTGCTATGTGCTGATGAAAGTTTATACTGTTATGGTGAGGTGGTAATTCACAATCAGTACTTTGACAATCCCCCTGGGTCCTTGTTGTTAAATAGTTGGGTTTTTTTTTTTATTGTCTTTGTATGTCTTGTGCTATGCTTTGTCCCTATATGCAAAAACATTTAAATACAATATTTTTAAAAAGAAAATCAACAAAACGTGTGTATATATGTAGATAGATAGATAGATAGATAGATAGATAGATAGATAGATAGATATTAATGCTGGACAACGATTAAAATCTATTAATCGCATGGTTTTCTGCAATTATTCACATTGTTATACGCAAAATTGAATCATTTAAATGTAGTGTATTGTGCACTTTTACAGCATAAGTACTGCAATCAAAAGTGCAATACCATTTGGTTTGCAAACACTAAATAAATAAGGAGCTTTTTAACAGCAGTGTTCCCTTTAACACCGTTACACATCTTAAGTTCAAATACTTGTAAATCTCAACTTAAACATTAATGTAATCAAATCAAATATGAAACCTTCCGAATCCAGACCATTATAGTATGTGTTAATGTGCCCACCCCTAACATATGTATTTTATTAAAACTATAGTAAAAGCTGTAATTAAAACTGATTTATCTGTCTTTATTTTGTTAGAAGTGTTGGACAGAAGCAGTGGTGGTCTACCAAGAAGTCTTAATTGTCTGAACCCTGGTCCAGGTGGCCCAAAGCTTTGCACATTTAGGTGTTTTCACTGCTCCCACAACATCTGATCCAACTAATCAGCTCGTTAACAAGCCCATTCTGTGCTGAAGTGGTTTTTTAAAGAAGCCAAAGAACTTAAACGCTCAGGGCATTGTGGCCTCCAGGACCAAGGTTGGGAACTACTGGAATATTTTAATCTTCTCAGTCTTTTTCCTGGAGCACTACTGCCCTCCAGATTGTGGTGTTTTCCTTCTCTAACATGGTTTCCTAATCCTGGTCATGGATGCCGTTGCCCTACTTTTTTAAGTGCTTTCCCTTATTTAAGAAACTTAAAGTAAGCGTGTGTTAAGGAGTTGATTAGTTGGATCAGGTCTGTTGGGAGCAGTGAAAACACTCTGCAGAACCAGGACTTGAAAACACTTCTAACAAACCCATTTCCCATCAATAGCTCATTAACTAGTTATGTGTTGGAAGCAGGTCTGCTGTAACACCAGGTGGTCATCCACCCTCCTCCTGCAGATCCACTTTCTATCACGCAAATGAATCTGACCAAGCCAATGAAGGTCTTCAGAAGAACATAATGAGCTGGGACAGGTGCATCAGGAGGTCCCCTGGAATGCTGAGCTCCCAAGACTGCTCTAAAACAATTCAGGGTTACTTTATCATCAGCAGGTGTGAACACTTAAATAGTTTGATGTGATATTTCTCTATGGACCACTGTGCAACATATATCATTATTCAAACAGTGCTTTCCAGTTCCTGAGGCACACTGCCCTGCACATCTGAGCATTTTCACTTCTTCCAACACATCTGACCCAACTAATTAATCAGCTGGTCAGCTATCAAGCCCTTACTGTGTTAAAGTGGGTTTTTGGTGAAGAAGGGAAGGCACTAAAGGACCAGGAGGGCAGGGGGTGCTGCAGTGTAATACTGGAGCAACTCAATAGAACTCAGTTCTTGAACAAACAGGCTTATGAATGACATGTGAGGGTGAAGAACCTTTCAAGTTTTAAGGAACCTTCTCATAACATAGGTCATTTACTAGGCTGAGGTTTATTCACAGATCCTTAATGGAGGTTCTTCAAACTTTACTGACGCATTTTGTTTACAAAAGTGGTTCTCTAAAGAACGAGCGACTGAAAGGTTCTGTGCGGAAGCCAGAAAAGTTCTGTGGCTTCATGCAAAGATCCCATTTTGTGAGTTTATACAATATAACATGAATTGGTAAAAAGGCAAATGTTCCATTCTTGTATGTATTGATTTCAGCCTTTCTTAAATGAATAAAATATGTTCCACAAAAAGACAAGTGGTGCTTAACCATAAGTTCTACACTGTGTGTTGTCACGTTCTGACTTAAACCAGGTAAAAGGTGAGGCACAGGTGCAGATAGACATCTTGCTGAAAGAAGCTTTATTTTGAAAAAAAACAAGAGCACATAGGCCAGTAACTAAACTTAAACAAAACTAAGAACTTAAACTAAATACCACAAAGAACAAGAGAGCGT
>JBBJLS010123312.1:0-17504 GCA_037577275.1 Bryconaethiops microstoma | reverse complement strand
GCAGCAGTGTTTCAATTAATGGTGAAAAACATTTTCAAAAAAGATGGTTAAAATCTGTTAAAAGACCGTAAATCAAAAAGACAGTCTCCCCCCCCCCCCCCCTTTTTTTTTTTTTTTTTTTTACAAATAGTGATTTAACAACTTTATTTTTGCACAGATGATCTTTCATTTAACCCTGAAAAATGTTATTAAACATATTTGGTGTGTTAGAAAACATATGAAACCTGTTAAATTAAGGTACAAATGTATATTTCTATCAGTTAAATTTACTGAAATGTAACATTTTTTAACAATCTTCTGAAAATGTTTTTCACTGTTAACAGTGCTGCCAGATTTTTTACTTTTATTTTACAGTATTTTTACAGTGCATGAACAGTGAACTGTAAAAATGATTGGTGATTACCTGTATATTTTACTGTATATTACTAAAAAATTACATTAATTTATTACTGTATTTATCCTTCTTATACCAAAGAAAACGGCAGCGCATACCAAAGAAAACATGCTTGCGTGAATTAATTGTGGGAGACGGCAGTTCAGTGTACACTGTCCAGCGGGTATACTGGTTTACCTTTACATTTTCGTTAAGGGTAATATATTAAGCTGAATTTAAAATTAAATTAAAGTGTTTCGGATTCAGTCGTTTTTTCTTAGAACCAAACTAATAATTGTTAGCGAAAACTCCAGCAGATTCGTGGAAACCGTGTATATATATATATATATATATATATATGATAGATAGATAGATAGATAGATAGAGATTTTTATTATATAGCAATATTCTTCATGCATTTTAGTGCAAAATTATTACGAAAGATATAATTTACCAATTTTGTAACAAATATAAATGGAACTGTATAAATGTCTTTGTACTGTTGGGAGAACACAAAGAAAGCGTGTTTTGGGATGGTTAAACAGCACTGTACTCAGAGTGGGGGCGGACTGGACAGGCTGGACTGAAAGTAGCCAACCCAAGAACGTTATTTATTACTCCTGGCTGCTGATTGGCTGCTGCGATGCCCCCGTGGAGCGTCTCGAGTGTTTTTCTTGTTTTTCGTTTTGTCCTTCTTAAAGCCTAGTATTTTTATTACTGTAAATTAAATTAAAAGAGACTGTCGCTCAGTTGCTTTACAGTGTCTGCTTTAACCGGCGGGTCACTAAAATAGGACTCCTCCTGAAGCCCCTGAATAAGAGGCGCCACTGGATGAACAGTAAACTATTGAACTGTAAAAATTATTGGTGATTACCTGGACATTTTACTGTATATTTATTACTAAAAATATAATTAATTTATTACTGTATTTACCTGCTGATACCAAAGAAAACGCCCGTGCATGAATTACAGTACAGTCTATACAGGGGTAACATCAGTATTTACATTCTAGCACTGCAGGAGTTCAGTGTACACTGTACAGTACGAATACGGGTTTACCGTTGCATTTTCTTTCAGGGTAATGTATTAAGCTGAGTTTAAAATGAAATTGAAGTGAGCATATTAGGAGGCATATTTTGTACCACATTACAAATTAGTGGTTTTTCACTATTCGTGGGTGCTCTGCGAATGTCAGGGGTTTACTGTACCTTAAAACCCATTTTAAGATGTCTAACAATAAATAACATTATAATAATAATACGTGTGTAATAATAAGTTACTCACCTCCAGTGTTGGTTTTAGCATTAGCTATAGTGTTAGTTCATCTAAAGGGGTATCATACATGTAAACATGGATTCCAAGGTTCTTAGTTTTTGCTTCAAATTGGTGGATTACTGATCTTTTTAGTCTGTTACCTAGCACAAGGGCTATGAATGCTACTAGCTGGGCCAAGCTGAAAGTTTGACAGACATAGCAACAGTCAAAAGGGAGGAGCATTTTATAAATGGTCGATCAGAAGAAATTTTGCATAGTAATTGCCCCTTATCAACCTCCTTATATTACATTTTTTTCTTGAATTAATAGTAGGATCAAATAAGTTATCAGTGGGAAGTTCAGTTGTCAGTTCACAGATTATGATTGATGCAAAAGTGCTGGAATCATTAAATACTCACACTGAATATGGGTCTCATGGCTTGTTTTGTTTCTGAACCACAGAAATCATTCAGAGGATTAAGAAGCCTCCTCCACTCTGCAGGCCTGTGGTCTCTCCTGACTATGCTCCTATGGAGTGCATTCAGCTCATCAAACAGTGTTGGAATGAGCAGGTTGATCGAAGACCCAGCTTTGACGAAATCTTTGAACAGGTAGTGCTCTCATCAGGGGCTAAACAGCAAAGTTGCATAAACACCTTGATGTGTTTCTATTAAACTTCATCTTCTTGACCATCTTCATCTTCGACTTGGCTTCTATGAGAGTTCATTGAATTCAGTGTTAAAAAGTTGTGAAATTTGGCACACTGGCCAGGGACTTTCCTCAGTCTTTTTTTCACGAAGTCTCTTGTCTGCACCTCTAGCACTCTTAGACCATTAATGGGTCAAGGCTGGAGGTGTGTTTACGCATGTAACTTTTAAAACTTATGCCTGATTTTAAAAAATGTATCATTTCTTTACATTGCTTTAGTCAAGCTGATTTTGAATTTACAATATTCCATAATATTGAATTTCATGTAAACCTTTTCTCATGCCACACATTTTGTCCAGACTTCCCTAAAATTGACACGGATGATCTTCAGACAAAGCCTCAAAAAGTTATTAGTTGCTTTTTGATTTTTTTGCAGCCATTTGTCCATCACAGCTAATTGTAATCGGGTGGCTAAGCTGCCCAGCAAGTGAAATGATAACTGGACTCAGGGTCCTATTCTGAGGAAGTATGAAAAGTTGTCTTTTGGGGATGGTTCAGTAAACAAAAATGTGTTTTGGCTTAAAAACTGTTGAACTGTTTGCTTTAAATTACTGATTTAATGTGATAAATATAATGAATATAAATATAAGGTCCAAAGACAAAGCCATGAGAACTTCATGTCATGTCAGGCAACAAAGTTTGCTTAATCATCACCAAAAACATGGTGCAGATGGTCTTCAGACAAAGCCTCACTAAAGATGTTAGATGGATTTTTAAATTTCAAAACTGTTTATCCATCACCATCAACTGAAAACGCTGCCAAAGTTTCCTTATTGGGAAGTGAGTGTGCGGGTAACATGATCATATCAACATGGCGTCTGTCCGGCTTGGCCTCTCATTGCGGCTCTCAACTATTTATCTTAATGTTATTGTTCTAATTTTCTCCTAACTGCAAATGTACTCAGTCAGCCAAGACATATCTTGTATCTAATTTAGTTCTACACTGTAAATGAGGCTAAGTAAGCCTTTGTTTAAGGTAAGACCCACTTATGTAACATCATGTATTGAATTTTTCAATAAGAGGAAAATTGTGAATTGCAGTATCACTTTACCTGAATAGTGTTTTATATAAAGATCAGATCTTTATGAAAAGTAATAATTTTTTAATGCAGTAAATGGCTTTTCAATGGTCTTAGAATCTCTGTATTGTAAAACTGGCTTTTAATTTTTCAGTTGAGAGCTCCTTCAAATCTTCTTTTTAATCTCAGTTTAGGAACATTAACAAAGGAAAGAAAACAAACATCATAGACTCCATGCTACGAATGTTAGAGCAGTACTCCTCCAACCTTGAGGAGCTCATTCGAGAGAGGACAGAAGAGCTGGAGATTGAAAAGCAGAAGACAGAAAAACTGCTTACACAGATGCTGCCTCCGTGAGTACTGTTCCTATTCTCAGTGTGTATATATACAGTATATTAATAGTAAATATACAGTATACACATGACCGGAGGAGGTATTTATACCTTAGTTGGATATGAAAAATAAAACATGTAATGTTATTCTATTTACAAACAGCGTGAAAATGTTTTTGGCCAAAACATCACAAAACAATGATACATCTTTATACCCCTCATAAAGAGTATGTTCACATCCTACCATTACAAATGGTAGAGTTCTTGCATTATTCAGTAAGAGACATTTAAGCATTTCTTTCTCCAGGTCAGTGGCTGAGGCCCTCAAAGTTGGCTGCACTGTGGAGCCAGAGTACTTTGATAACGTGACCCTGTACTTTAGTGACATAGTGGGCTTCACTACCATCTCTGCCAACAGCGAGCCCATTGAAGTGGTAGACCTGCTCAATGACCTGTACACCATATTTGATGCTATAATTGGAAACCATGATGTCTATAAGGTAAAAAAAATTTGAGAGAACTAAATAACAAAATAATTGAATAATATACTGAAATGATCTCAAGTATTGCTGTCTGAGTCTGCACACTTGAGATCATTTAAGCATGTCATTGAGTTATACAATACAAAAAGTACTCAGAAATACTAGTATTATAATTGACATTTCAGTATGATACTTGATCCATCCTTTTCATTTTGAATTTTAATACAGAGAACATAACATTCACTGTGTCAATACACATTAAAAGAAATAGTATACAGATTAGAGGAATGATCATGCATAGTATATTACCTCTTTCTCTGCATAGACAATAACTGCATGAGAGCATAATGTGGACTTATAGAAAAACTAATTGGTAATGACCTTTAAACGCAGCTCACAGTAAATTAGCTGGGAGCAACAATAGCATGGCAAAATGTATGTAGTCACTGATCCACATAACATTGCAACTTTTAAGGTTATTTTTGCATACCAAAGATATTGGACTTTTCTTATGATTTTTTTCTCGACATTCAGGTGGAAACAATAGGAGATGCATACATGGTGGCTTCCGGTTTACCTGTTCCTAATGGAAACAGACATGCTGCAGAGATAGCCAACATGGCACTGGACATCCTAAGCGCTGTTGGCACCTTTAAGATGAGACACATGCCAGACGTTCCAGTTCGCATTCGCATTGGACTGCACACAGGTCAGTACGCTGTAATGCCTTCGTCCAAAAACGCAGATTACACAGATGCTGCCTCCGTGAGTACAGTTCCTATTCTCAATGGCTTTGTCCAACTTTAATCAAACCAGAGAAACATTTTTAGCTGTAACCAGTTAGTCAGGAAATGACAGAAAATGTTACATTTTAGTAATAGTACAGTAATATTGAAACACAGGGACATTTTGTGTAAGAAAAATAAATAAATATAAGCTCAAACACCTCAAGGCAACTTATATTTTGTAATACATTGTAGTTCATAATTCCTGGAGAAATAATTAAACCATAAAATAAAATGTCATGGCACAGACAATAATATGTTTGTTAGTTAGGGAAAAGATGTGGTCCAAAGGAGCTCAAGAGCACCACCCAGTTTGGTAAAACTGTGTGATGGAGGAGATGTCAAGTGTAAAGTGACCATTTCGTCATACATGAACACCAAGTAAAGCGGCGGGCAGCCAGGAACACAGCACCCAGGGAGCAGTCTGTGGAGACGGTATCTTACTCAAGGGAACATCAGAGATGCCACTAGCAGTCATATTCAGTTTGTCACAGATTTTCATTAGTTTATTATTATTGTTCAATGTTCTGTATATTGTAAACAGTTCCACATTATGCAGGTTCTGTATAATGTCACAGGTTTCAAATAATAAGTAGGACACACTGAAATTGAAAATGAAGAAAATTTAGATATACCCAAAATGATGAGTGGAGCAGCAAATGATGCTAAAATATCTAGGTGAGTGTTTGAAGAACATCAAGAATTATATAGGTGTGAGTGGCAAGAAGCATTACTAAAATGGTATCAGTTCCTAACTGACATATGAAGAATGTGGTTAAATGCAGAGAAAGAAATTTGTACTGTTTACACTGTGTGCTGTGGTGTATACACATATGATGATCACTTTACACTGTTACACTAAAAATATATGTAAATAGACAGTGTCGTCCTTTTCAGAGTGAACAAAATAAAGTTACCTCCTGGTAAATAGTTTATAACAATTAAATCCACACTGTGTATGATATTGTATATGAAAAAAAAGTTATTACGATTAAGTCATAAGACGATTCCCAGGCGGTGTATGTATTGTGGTTTTATGGTGTCATAATATGATACATTTTTGGTACGTAAATAAAAAAGGAAATCAGGTCAGAGCAAAAGCAACATGAACACATGTATATACATTATAAATTGTAAATAGAAGCCACGCTAGGGTGTCTTTCCTATAATTATTTTTAAATGTTTTGAATGGGCACCAGAAATAAATGAAGAATAAGAAGCAAATCATAATACCCTAAAAAGCAGTTTGAATTAATTTTTATTATTAGCATATGTCTTGGCAAAAGCACTATGCTTGAACCGTCACATGTGTTTTTCAGGTCCTTGCGTAGCTGGAGTGGTTGGTCTCACTATGCCCCGATATTGCCTGTTTGGGGACACTGTAACCACTGCCTCCAGGATGGAGTCCACAGGGATGCGTAAGTCACTGCAATTAGTATGTACCACCATGATGAGAATGAGTGCATTGCTTTCTATGGCGCCAGTGTTTTACCACATACTTCAGATATGCTGTTGTCTAAAAGCACAGAATTCAGTGTGGCCAAACTGAAATTACTGTGTTGTTTTGAGCTCCAAAAATACAGCAAATATAGTGTCATGACAAAAACTATATATGCTTGATATTTATTCATTTTGGTTTAAATAGATTCCTTTTTTGCTAACAGAAAGTCACAAGGTAATTGCTTGGTTCCATGTCTGCCAAAGAGTCTCCAGAATTTATTTCCAGTCGACAAATTGAAACCTCCAGCCCAAGAGGGCTGAATAAAAGGGACAATTCAGGGTAACATTTTAGACCATTTTTAAATAATAATAATCCTGCTCTTACACAAAAAAAAATTATTCATAAGAAAGTTATTAAGGCTTTAAAAGGGTGGTTATATCTGATAGTATACAAACAGTGAAGACAAGAATTGAGATTATGTAGTGGCTGGTCATTGCACCAAAATATTTACCTAAAAATACAAAAATCTGTATGTTATGATTTGAGTACATAGTGAGTTTTATGTGAGTATGATAAAGTTTGAAGAACTTTTACAGTGAGGCAGCATGTCCTTTGTGTCCACAGCATATCGCATCCATGTCAGTGATATCACTGTTAAGATCCTCCTTGAGCTGAAGGAGGGCTACAAGGTTGAACTTCGTGGAAGACCTGAACTGAAGGTGAAGATTTCATTTGTTCTAAATCATGTAGAAGTTTGAAAATTTGACACTTCTTGTTAGATGCAGTGCGGGCCAGTTACTGTTTTCTAGTTCGTGAATATGTTTTTCTATAATATCAAAATTTTTAGATCATAGTTTTTATTAAATTGTACTTCAGTTTTGAATATATTGTACTATTCAGTCATTCTTTGCAAAGATGTCTTGACACAGGCTTGTGATTCTTGTTCAGTTATGTTATTATTAACAAAAAAAAATAATTAAAACATCCACACCTTCTGGCAGACCAAAGGCATGGAAGAAACCTACTGGCTAGTGGGCAAAGATGGATTCACTAAACCACTGCCTGTGCCTCCTGAGCTCAAGTCAGGGTAGGTATTCTGATCAAAGTCAAATTTTGGTGGTAGCTACCTTTGTCACTGGAGGCTTGTATCCTGGTCACTTTCCAGAAACCTTTATCTTACTAAATGTGAATTTTAAGATTCACCAAAAACAATGGCTAAACCTTAGTAAAACTCAAGCTGCATCCAAAACATGTGTTTAAAGACCTCCAGGAGTAAAGCTGGTTGCCCCTGGCTTTAGCTGCACCAGTGCTGTGTTTGGCTTGTTTATCGTGTCTCTTCGATATATCTTTCAGGCAAATGGCCCATGGCCTGCAGATGGAGGAAATAGCCCGGTACAAGCGGAAGAAAGCAGAGGCTGCACAGCTGGCCAAGAAGAACTGAGGTATTGTTAAATGTGGAAGATAACATTACATCAGGTCCCTGACCTTGGATCATTCATTGCCTGGAGAAGCATCAGTTTTGTTTCTTCACCTTTACCTTCCCATTTATCTGAAATATTCCATTTCTTTTGTGCAATTTTTTTCATTGTTATTTGAAATTCTCTCTCAAATCACTGCGAATGATTGCTGAACCAAGATGAGGTATTTATAAAGTATCTGAGAATGATTAATCTCAAGTGGATTTAGAAGGCTAATTCTGATGGACAGAAATTTGACTTGTTAAATGAATTATCACTTGCTAGATATCTCCTCATCATCATACTTTTGGCAATTTTATGGCTATAGTTGTCCTCAGACTCCTGAGCATGGGGAAAGCCTGACAAGACACAAATAAACCACATAGACCCAGAAAGAGGCATCTATGATGCTTTATGAATACAGCTTCTTAAAGAATATGCTTGCATGTGTCACTTAGTTCACTTAGGTGTGTCTTCTTACGTGCCTTCCTCTTTCAGTAACCAAATTTAAACTGCCGAGCTTTCAATAAGTTTCCTTCAGTCTGTCAGTTCTACCATTATGAGTGATTTCTTCTATGCACTTTTATCTTTGTACAATGTGTACTTAAGCCACTAATGACCATTGTTAGTGATTGATGTTAAAGGAGTATCAGAGGGCATGGACGTTAAAAACAGTGATGTAGTTAAGAACCAGACTAAAGTAAAATGAACCCTAGAAGTTTAAAGATGTTGAATGGGCTCTATTTTTTAAGCAACTGCACTCTTAAAAATAAAGGTACTCTTTGGAGAGATGCCATTAAAGAACCTTTCAATGGATGCTTCTTTACTGACCAACTTGAAAATGAGGGTGTAAAGGACCATTATAATGGTAAACAACCTCATAGTAGGGCCAACTTCCCAGATCAAGCTTAATGCTAGATTCAAAAGGCTTTTCAATTTTAAATCAGCATAGATGCTACAATTTAGTCTTAGACAATCCTACTCCATGTCCACGAAACATCAAAAAGCTTTTATAGTTTTAGTGCCAATCAAAGTCTTTCACTAGTATTGTACATCTATACTAAGAAGATTTTAGGAACTTTTCATTTTAAAAGTGCATTTTCACAACCCTAAACTTGGTTTCAGGCCTGACCAAGGGAGGTCTTGGCATGAAGGATGGTCAAGACAACATCTGAACTGATGTTGCTCATCCATTTTTGTGTTACAGGACACCGATTACACGAGACTTCAAAAAGGTGCTGAAGAAAGCAGTGAGGAAGCTTTCACTCATGAGACATGTGACCCAGCAGCCCTCTGTAGATTTCACTGAGGAAAACGTTATGATCCATCATCACTGACAGATCTACAGGAATAGACACTAGCCCACCAGAACATTGTAAAAAGCCACGTCTGTGTTTCAGAGGACCTTTATGAGATCCAGAAATTCAAAGCTCTTAAAATGGCAAATGCTATAGGAGAGCATGTTTTCAGTATGTTTTTTAAACTCCCAGTATGAGGTAACCGATGAGGAGAACCCATGGATAACTGCCTAAAAAAACACTTTTGAAAAACCTCACTGCCATGTTTCAAACCATGAGATGCTTACTTGGTACTTGTGAGAGTTGAACAGTGAACTGCTTTGTGCACCTGGAGATTATACTTCAAATGAATTTATCTGTGTTGTGTATATAAATAGCCTATGGGACTATTACACTAAGCCAGAAAGAGGGATCAGACACTGTTCCTGCTCAGTTAACTCAGGTCACTCAGGCCATTGAGTAAGTGTTTAACTATGTAAGAAGATCTGCCTGAAACTCATGATAGAGATGTATAAATAGCTGCTTGTAGATTCATGTACAATCCAAAAACAAAGAAAGATAATGTAACACATTATATCTAGTCCATATAGGCTTGTTCCTTTTTGGTCATTGTAGTAGAAATACCAGTTTGAATACAAATTATGGGGTCAAAATAAATTTCCATTATTCCCATCATTACCACAAGCTTTATTCTTCTAGGATTTCCAGATCCAGTTTGGGAAGGCCTTTGTGCTGCTAAGTTTATTGTCCCTTTTTTTTTTTAAACAAATTTGATTCCTTGCAGTAGCTACTTCTCAGGTGTGCTTAAGGGAAAAACGCAAACTGGGCCTCTAGACCAGCATATGGACCCCCTGTTGTATATACCCCCCTGTATTATGGTTGCGTGAACCTTGTGCTGTCAAGTGTAATTTAGACCCATGCCACGACATGCAGCTTGTTAAGAATGAACTCAGGGATGAGTCTCCTCAGTCTCATTAACCAATGTATGTAACAAAATTATACAGTTAAACCTACTGTAATTACTGCTTTAGACTAGATGAACCTTTGAAACAAATAAATGTATGGCAATTTGTTAACACTCACAATAGATTTTTTTGTTTTTTAACTGGAGGACCAGTTACTCCAAGTACGGTATGACACGTACTCCTGATTTTCAGCATTTCCTATGCCCATGACACAAGAGAAAATGAAGAAAGGTACTTAATGATGAACGCTGGGTGAATCCAGTGGTATTTTAAATAAATAAAAAAGGACTTGGCGACAGAGGCAAGTGTCTACGATTAAAACGTAATGAATTTTAAAAAATGGAATAGCCACCAAACATACTATGATGTCTAAATTCCCGTGGCCAACTACAACGGCGACCATGCTCGCCTTTTCTGTCTCCTTTTGGTGCCTCGTCCTTCTTCTCATTACAAAGATTTTTTTTTTCCTCAAGCACCGCCCCCGTCTGCACACAGGACTAGACGCTCTACGAGCCTCAAATCGCGTGCGGACGGCTGCTGGATGTTTAAATCTGATTGGCTCAAACCCACGTCAATCGATGCGCTTCTCAGAAACTGACCAATGGGAGGCCGCCGCTTGCCCCCCTTCTCCCGGTCACCCTGAACTGCGCGCTGACGTCCGTGTCACGTGATGTTTTCGCTGGGTTGTAGTGATGTGTAGCCACTATGAGTGAAGGGGAGAAATAAAGATTGATAATGGCACCCAGCGAGTACGGCCCGTCTGCTACCATGCAACGTTCTCATCGTGCGTTTCGTGCCGCAGACGCGCCGGGGCGTGACCTCAGACAACGGTGAGGAATTTACTTGAAAGCGTAAAACCGTATCCGGAGCTCCGAGCCTGCGAAGCCAAAAGGAAAATGGGCCGTGCATCGGTGTAGCAGAGGTAAAGTGACCTTTGATCGCATTGTCCAATGGAAGATTTGTCAGATTTTCAAAAGAACGGTGTGATGTTGTCGCTGGAGGCACAGCCGCGTCGTGTTGTCGCGAAAACGGTGGCGGCGGCGGCAGGCACGACCAACGGCGACACCTCTACCGGGGAGCCTCCATCCTCCTCCTCCTCTGCCTTCTCAGTCAATAGCAGCGGCTCCCGTTTGCCCGTACACTTGACCGCCTCTTCTCACCAAGGTCCTCAGCCGAGGAGGCACCATCCGCCTTATCACTTCAGAGTCCATCATCTTTTCCCCGACGACAACACTCAGGAGCCCCTGGCGAGAAAGAACCTGCCCGCGCTTCAGTACAAGGTCCATGACTCTGCCTTCTGCCGTGTGCTCAGCGCGGACACCACTGCTGCTGCTCTCGCCGCCGCCGCCGTTTGTTCGGGCGGCGTGGACAGAGACATCTGGAAGTGTGGCTATCTCCGCAAGCAGAAGCATGGCCACAAGAGGTTCTTCGTCTTGAGAGGCCCCAGCAACCTCGGGCCCAGCCGTTTGGAGTACTACGACAGTGAAAAGAAATTCCGAAATACACTCAAAGCTGCTGTCTCTACTGCCACTGTTGCATGCCCTCCCAAGAGGGTCATTTACCTGTCCCAGTGTTTTACAGTCAACAAGAGGGCTGACGCAAAGAACAAATACCTCATTGCTCTTTATACTAAGGACGAGTACTTTGCCATGGTGGCTGACAGCGAGCAGGAGCAGGAGGACTGGTACCTGGCCCTCACCGAACTGATGACAGAGGGTAAAAAGGGGCAGTTGGACACTGATGAGTTGGATGATGGCTATGGGACCATTTCTCCTGGGACTATTTTCAAGGAGGTGTGGCAGGTGAATGTGAAACCCAAAGGTTTGGGGCAGACCAAGAATTTGATGGGGGTGTACCGTCTGTGCCTTTCCGCCAAGACAATTCACCTAGTGAAGCTGAATTCGGAGACTCCTGCTGTAAACCTGCCATTAATGAACATTCGCCGTTGTGGCCATTCGGAGAGCTTCTTCTTCATTGAGGTGGGACGCTCCTCTTCCATAGGGCCAGGTGAGATCTGGGTGCAAGTTGAGGACTCTGTGGTGGCTCAGAACATGCACGAGACGATTCTGGATACCATGAAAGCACTGAAAGCCTTCCCTGACTTTAGGCCGCGGAGCAAAAGCCAGTCGTCCGGGTCCAATCCTGTTCCTTTCATCACAAGCCGCCGTCACCTCGGCAACCTCCCACCCAGCCAGACAGGACTGCAGCGCATTTCCAGAACTGATTCGGTGATAGGCACTCCTCCCACAAGAAACAGTAAAGGAGGCAGGGGTCAGCGCTACCGTACATCCAGTGAAGGGGAGGGTACCTCAGATCGGCCACTCAGCTCTGGCACGGGCAGCCTGCTGCATCTAAACACACCCTGTCTGAACATAGGCCGGGAGGAGAGTAGGGGCTGCTGTGCCCATGCCTCGCCTGGCTCTGCTTACCACACCCGTTCCGCCTCCCTCCCTGTTTCTCACTTCTTGTCTGCCACCAGTCCCATTAGTGTTTCGAGCAGCAGTGGCCATGGTTCAGCCTCTGACACACACACTCGGCCATCCAGCTCCTCTATATGTGGCTCCCCCAGCGATGGTGGCTTTAACTCTTCTGATGAGTTTTGCCCTAGCCCTTGTGACTTTAGATATTTTCGTGCAAGCAGTAGCACCCCTGAGTCTCATGGTAACACTCCGCCCATAAGGGAGGAGTATCGGCTGGTGGACTACATGGCCATGGATTGGCAAAAGGACACACAGGGTGGACCCAGGACCTTTGAGGAGGAGAGCAGTTACATAGAAAGGACTTTCCTTAAGCTTGCACATTCCTCCAAACCAAAGCTTGGCAATGGTTTAGGTGTCATGCACCAGAAAGCTACACAGACCTCATCTTCATTAGATGAATCTAGCCCTGTGGAGTCAAAACGGCACCCAGTCTGCTCATGCTTCCTTAAAGAAGGCTATAAGTCTTACTCTGAGTTACATCACCCAACCAGGTCTCCCTTGCTCAACTCTGACGGTCATAAAAAACTGCCTAAGGATGATGGCTACATGCCCATGATGCACAACGTTGCCCCCTCTCCTAATGCAGATTACACCCCTATGCAACTTAGAGCAAATCACCCAGCCACTCTGGACATTCATCCCTGCTCTTCGCAACAGGTGGACAGGCATGGGTATATGATGATGCTCTCTGCAGACAGCCCATCACCAGGAATATCCAGCCCCTCTAGCAGAAACCAGGTGGATTATGATGACTATATGGACATGTCCCAAATTGCTTCAGCTGAAGGCTACAACGCTGCGTCCCCTGAAGGCTCAAAATCCCACGGCTCTTACTTCTCTCTTCCACGCTCCTACAAAACTCCATCTCGAGAAAATAGGCAACAGAAAGAATATGTTTCCATGTCCCCACCCGAACCACCAAGCCCATCTAGTCCAGGGGAGTACATACACATGGATTTCAGTGACGGACTTCCTCATGCTGCCTCTTCCCCATCAGCTATGGACTCCCCCTCCACACCAAACTCCCAGGGCTGCTATCAGCTCTGCTGCTCCTCCCTGGACCACGACTACTTGGGGCTGAATATGGACAGTCTCCTGAAGGACCGCCCTCCTCGCCACTCACTTGTAGCTCCATGGAACCCCCCAAACTATGCCCGCCCCATGGGGTGCGCTTATGGCCGGACTCAGGCTGATTATGACCCAGAGAAGATCCATGCCAGATGCACAGAAGCCGGAAGCCCCTCCAGAATGATGCAGCACCTCTGTGTGACCGAAATGCCACCCAGTCCTCAAATAGAGCCCAAGGTCATCAGGGCAGATCCACAGGGTAGGAGGAGACACAGCTCAGAGACATTCATCCCTTCGCCTGGAGGCACGACAAGTGGCTGTGGTATCAGAGCCCCTGGCAACCTCAGTCTTGTGGAAAGCAGCAGGTGGCAGAATTCTGCCTCATTTGATAGTGTGTGGTCTCACACGGAGGATCAAAGATCTCCTGACTCTGTTACCCTAACACACAACTGTGCTACTGGAGGAACACACCGAAACGCTTCATCCAGCTACCTCAGCTACATTGCTCTGGACCTGAGGGAAGTCCCCAGGATCATCCACGAGGCCCCCCTTTCACACCCAGGTAATGGGACCCTCCAAGAGAGTGAGGACTATGCTGGTATAGACATCTCTATGTCAGAAGGACACACCACTGCCTCAAAAGGTTGGTTGCATTTCTGTCTCCCCTTATGCTACAAGTTAAATGACATCTGACCTGAGTGCATGGGTGCATGTGGTTTTCACATTATCTTTTCACATTAACTTGTCCTTTTTGTACTTTTGTTAAACTACATTTTCCTTTGTGTATTCTCATTTGTCAGCATGCTGGCCTGTATAATTAAAGAATCAGGAAAAGTGCAATATATATGTATGTATAGACTCTTTAGAGTTCTGCGATTCCTCAGTTCCAGCCAAGGTGTCTTGAATCTGTTTTTTGTGAAATAGATGCTCTTTACATAACCTTAACAGAATTTAAAGGAGTAATATCTTTACAGCGCTGAATAGTTCTCATTGTAATTACAGTGAAATGTTGAAAATATGGGGATTCACAAAGCTGTTCGGAGTAAGAGTGCTGACCTAGGATCTGTTCTTATCAGTATCGTCCCAGTAAATAAGAGACAAATCTGATCGTAGTTCAGCTGTCTTGCTCTAAGTAGCTTCACACAAATGGACCCTGGAGTGACCTTTTTTATTCGGTCTTTAATGTGAGATATTTCACTTTTTTGGTTTACACTGAACATTGCACCTGTTAAACAGATTCATTTATTTGGCATATTCCCCAAGTCTCAAAGACGGATATGAATTTGTAGAGTGGTGTTTTGTGTGATTCGCATAAATAACTCATAAATAATAAAAATACAAGTAGTTTTTTTCCTGAGGTCTGATGTCATACAGTGCAATTCAAAGACTTGTTCATTGTTGAGCCTGTTGAGAATAGTTAATTATGAGGAGATGGCACAAATAGTCCTAAATATAGCATATCAACATTTCATTTCTGAAATAAAATCATACAAATCAGCATGATTGCAAAATAGTTTGGTTATAAAAGGGGAATTCATTTACGTTTTTCTGCATAATTCAGTTCTTGAAATCAGTCACAGTGGTTGGATGTGAAATTGGACATTGTAGAGAAAACAGTTATTTCTTTATGGTGGAGGTCATTGGAACCAGCAATCACAATGTCATGATCAGCTCAAATGTAGGAATTTTATTTATTTTCCACCTACCTTCTGACATAATAATGGGTTATCAGCAAATAATGGGGTTCAGCAAATAATGTGCATGTTTTTTTGCTGTTTTTTTTTATGTATGAAGTACATTTAGGCTTGAGTAACTAAACTAGTAGAAATGGCTTGCACACTTTTGCCAGCTGCAAGGTTATTAGTTAGATGCATCTGAGGTTTAGATGAAAACCTTGTCATCTTTTGTTTCTAAAATCCATTCCACCCCCTCAGTTGGAGGAAGGTAAGAGGCTTGTGTAGTTAATTGATCTGACCAGTCTATTAACTCTATGATGTTTACATGAACAATTAGATGTGTTTTACAGACATTTAGGGTGTGAAAGTGGTTGCACAGTGAATTGAACTGTGACATATAGAACAGGACTGTTCTATTAAGTGAATGCCCCAGTTGCAACTGTTGTCAGTCCATTAAATGGAAATACTACAGTCACCTGCTATGCAACGTTTGCAAAACTCCATTGTTCACTTCCTACATGTGGATTAGCCGTGTCCTGTGACCTCCAGATATCTGAGGAAGATAAGTAAAGACATTGATTTGTGAAACAATTAGTCCTGTGTGTTTTCTTCTGCACCATCACTTTGACCATCTTAATTGTGATGACCATCATCATTCTCATAATTTGTTAAAGCTGTGTTGTACATCTGTATTGTATAACTTCTTTAGGTGTGGTTTAAGTATAACATAGTTTTTATTTGAGCAAAATAGTGTTTATTAATGGTGACATTCTGAAGAGGACCTCTGAAAGTTGAAGAGCCCCTATTTTCCATTTTTCCTTTGTTTTTCTTCCCTATTGTCTATGGCCTTTTCCAACATTTCTTTATACCCTTAGTATTAAATACGTTGTATTTGTTACTGTGCCTATAACACAGTAAATACAGGTGAATGATCCTTATTGCTTCCAAGTTACTCATAAGCACTTAAAACACTCACACATCTCATCAGTGGACAGTCTCAACTTCTGTAAGCCTGAAAGACAGAGATGTGGACATGCTTATTTTCATAACGTTGAACTGAACTGAATTTTGAAGCTTTTTGAAACTTTTGTTGTAAAGCAATTTCTGAATGTGGTTTTTATAGACAGGGGGTGAATGCTGCAGTTTAGAAGTGTAATAGCATTAACACACTATATGTTACTCTTTTTAAAGAACTGAAAATGCAAACACCCAAATCTAGAAAGCAACAGTCCACATACAGTTTGGCAAAAAATCCACTAAAAGCACCTTATTTCACTCATCATCTTAGTATCAAAATCAACAATGACTAGAAAACAGTAATTTCTGTGGTCTGAAACAAACCTTGTTTGACATACCTGCTCTAGTGACTGGTTTTCCAGCACTTGATTAATCCTAAACTTATATCATGAGGTGAAACACCATGGACATCACAATTTAGTCCATGATAAGCCATAATCCATGTCTGGGAAACCACTGCAATATGCTGTATTATTTCTTTACACAAATGAAATATCCATTGCAGAATGTTACAGCTCTGATCTATGGAAGATCAGGGAAATTATAACTGAAATATCTATAAATATAAATAAAAGCGCAGATGCATTATGTGGCTCAAAACAAGGCAGTGCGAGAGATCAATAGCGTGTTGTGATTCAAAAGTACCTATTTTGCAAGCCTGAATTTGTATGTCTCTCTCTTTTTTTGTACAGAGTGAGCAAGTCATGTGCTGGGAGGAAATCAGGACATTGGAAATCCAATGAACTCTGGAATGCAGAAGAGGAAGTTGCTTCCTCATCCTCTTCATCAGACCTCCAACTACAAAGACTGAAACTGCACAACCTCTTTTGCTCTGTATCTCCTACATAACTGCCTCAAACCGGTTCCATTTTTTCCCGTTAAAAAAAAAAAGACAAATCGGTTACTTTGTTTTTGACAACAGTTCTTGTTTACTTGGGTGGCTGCACTGAATTTAAGTCTAAATCACAACTGTGAATTTACAGCCAGGCATATAGCACTTATTAGTTTCCTGTTTGGTACAGCTCATCACTGTCATTCTGATTTAGAGTCATCATTTTCCACAGCAAAATTCTGCTAGAAGTTTGTAAATAGGATGAGCTTGTGCATCAAGTAACATTTTGTAAAATGTGCCAACTTCTTAGTAGTCCA
>JBBJLS010123302.1:0-17504 GCA_037577275.1 Bryconaethiops microstoma | reverse complement strand
TCTCTCTCTCTCTCTCTCTCTCTCTCTCTGTCTCTCTCTCCCTCTGTCTCTCTCTCTATCTCTCACATTTACTACACACACACACACACACACACACACAGACAAACACACTCACAATTAGGGTTGCATAATCTAAACAAATATCATAGATCCTATATGTGATGGTGACATATTAAAATTCTGTATTAAAACTATTCAAAAACTGGCATCAGTTCTTAAATATGATATACTCAGCCACGTTCAGAACATTGTGCTGTTGAAACAGTTTTAGAGAGGTGGGGCTTGAGGGGGAACACATGCATGTGAATTAAACCTAATCTAATCTAATTACCAGCATATTGCAACCACTATCATTAGTGACAGTCCTTAAGAGACACAGTGTAAACAATTCTGCAGAGAAAACCAACATAATGTTGTTTTTCCCAAGACTGCCAAAAGCACGAGTTCTCCTGTCCAAACAGGGGTTTGAACCCCAGCCTCCAGAGGATATGGCATCGCTCACGCTGCCTAATTGCCACCCGTCTTGGGGGTTGCCTATTTAAGGGCTCCACAGAGCATTGCTCTTCAAAATAACCACATTACATAACCTAATGCTTTCTTAAAGGGCCCCGATCTTGTTTGTTGTTTTTTAATTTTTTTTATCTTTTTCCGGCGGTTGACTCATGATGACATTTGTCTGGATTTATTTACTAAAAAAGTCAGAGTTCATATGTTCCACATCGTCATTTTCTAACCTCTCTTCACCTCTCATTATAAAACAGGCTCTTTCTGATACTGTGAATTTAAAACTTTATTGTAAATTACTTCTTTTCTATATCATTGCCCTGTAATGCCTGTAGCGCAATAATGCTGAAACAATTCTTATAACTTCAGTGCGAATGGGTGTGACTAAGCTAAACTGGTGGATATATGTAAATGTGTTGGTTTTTGTGACGTCCCAAGCCCAAAGCAGGCTGTTTTAGCACCTTAGTTTCCTTAGTACATGGAACCTTTTCCAGATGAATACAAATTTGGTAGTGTTTATTACTCTTTTATGTCCAAAAAGTGAGTAAAATTCAATTTTCCATGATACGGGCTCTTTAAAGAGATTATCATTGTTTGATTGACAGGATTTCCGGCGCTTCATTGGAAGGTCAGAGTTGATGGAGAGGCGAAATCTCTATCAGATGGCCGATACTGTATTAAAAACAATAAAACTCACACAGCCCAAGCTAAGCAGCAGGTGCTGTTCCTGGGACTTGGCTGAGGCTCACTTCACTGAAACAGATCTGAGTTGCCATACAAAACACATATTGTTCACACCGGTCAAGAGGTGATGAACATAGATAGACGTACATTTGTGTATGTATGGCGTTAAACACTTGCGCATGTCCGTGTCCACCAACTGATAGCTCTGTATTTTAAAGCAGCTGTCATACAGTTCGACTTTATGACAGCTGGTGTTGGAAGGAAAGGGAAAGGGAATTATGGGAAAAGTGGTGTCTATAGTGAAGTGATGTTCAGTAATTATGTTTCTGTCATTTGGTAACATGCAGAAAAAGAGACTTCGCCTCTCCACCTCTCCGTCAACTCTGTCAACTCCGTCAGCTCCGACCTCCGCCCTGGAAGGTCAGTATCATGGAAAACTAAACTTTACTCACTTTTTGGACATAAAAGAGTTTGATGTAGTAGTGAAAACTGCCAAACACACACACACACACACACACACACACACACACACACACACACACACACACACACACACACAGAGCCCCTTAGGTTATTCCTACATGTTTTAGTCTTTATTGTACTGTAGTTGCAGGCGAGGAGGCTGCAAGCAAGTAGTGAACTCAAGTTGGTTTCAGAAAATGAGTAATATAGAATATGATAAATGCTGTGGCCCAGCTACATGTTACCATGCCCCACTATAACCAAGGCAAAAATACATAACCCATTTTAACCCTGATTGTTCGGCCAAACTGCACAATAGAAACATTATGAATGATCGTCACTTCACTATAGACACTGCATGTCCTATAATTCCCTATCACCATTCCTTTGAACACTTTCAGTTAAAATAAAGTCTCGACATTTAACAGCAATTTACATACAAAGTTATGCTGGCACTAACAAACTTTTAGCCCACCAAAAATACATATTATTACAACTAATATGTTGTATTTTCGTTTCATATAAAATGATGAACTTAACTGTAAGCTCGTTCTTCTTGAGATGTCATGAATTAATAATGCAAAAGAACAAACATGTCAAGTCAAGTTTATTTATGTAGCCCATTATCATACACAAAGGTCATTCAGTGCGCTTTACAGGAATGGAATAAAAAAAAAAAAATATTAAGCATACAAATAATAGGAAACTAAAAATGAAATAACAAAAGACATAAAAGAATGCGTAGAAAATCAATAAAAGAAGATGAAAAGAGCAATGCAAGTGCACATTATTAAAAGAACAGTCACATGACTGTAGTCTCAAATGAATTAGTTGCATGCATGTGCATGGAATTAAAATTCAAAACAAAACACATTATTAATGTTCTTAAAAAGAGATTTTAAATGAGCCTGGTTGGAGTTTTCGGTCAGATAAGATGCGATGTTTTATTTTTCGCGTAGACTGATTTCAACAGAGGTTGGGCTGTGTCCTCCTTAATTCTTCACGCACCTTTACAACCATCAACCCAGGAATGCTCCACCAACATCAGTAACACATTCAGGAGCACATGGTCTGGTGGTTAGGGCGTTGCCCCTGTGATCAGAAGGTTGTGGATTTGAAACCCGTGACTGCTAGTGGCACCACTGAGGTACTCTTGAACAAGGTACCGTCCCCACACTCTGCTCCCCAGACGCTGTGTTCCTGACTGCCCGCTGCTTCACTTGGTGAATGGATTAAATGTGTTAAATGCAGAGGAAGAATTTCACATTACACTAAAACATGTTTACATTTGCACCTCATCCTGTGCTTCTGGTGGTCTAGTGGAATTGCACCTGTGATCACAATGTTAAGGGTTTGAATCTCAGGACTGCCAGTGGCACCACTGAGGTTCTCTTGAGCAAGGTACTGTGGTGCAGCTCCCCAGGCGCTGTGTTCCTGGCTGCCCCCTGCTTCACTTGGTGAATGGCTTGAATGGGTTAAATACGAATTTCACACTGTTCATATACTGTGTGCTGTGGTGTGTTCATGTGTGACAAATGGACACTTTATTTGCCCTGATACATAACGTTGACATGACAACGCAATAGACATTTAATGGGCAATGCCATTTGCTGTCATGAGTTCTCACGACAGATTATGTGCATTAATAATAAAATTGTCATGACAGATGCTACAATGTTGGATATATAGTTTATGTCATATGCTAATGTAGTGCCATAACATCAAATATTATTGCAGTAATGGTATCATGAAACTGTGAGTGGCCTATGAATGGCACTCTAGCCATTTGTTGTCCGGTATAGTGCTGATCCTAGTAAAACAGTGGTAAATCTGGATTTTCGGATGGGGGGGGTTGGTGTGGGGGGGTACTTTTTGCCTCACAATGCCCTGCATGTACCTCTGTGCCATGAATATGGTTTTTAAAAATATTTTTTTATCTGAAAACATAAAACTATGCCTCAAGCACCAGGCACCTTGTTCTTAGCCACTGAATGTGAACGCTTCCATTGGTGTAACTTTTAGACTGTGTGAACAAAGAAGATTTCACATCAAACCACTCTGAATGACTGAATGACTCTGAATAACTTTGTTTAAATGACTTGTTTGAAGTATTTAACAATGAAGAACTGTTCAAATTTAAGGCGGTGTTACTCACTGGGTGTTACTCACTGGGCAAAATCACTGTAACTCCAACCCCTCAGTGACTCATTGCTTTATTATAAACCTTTAAAAAAAAAACACCAGAAAAAGTTTCATCTTGAACTGTTATTAGTCAGGATGCTCCCAGCACACAGTTTTGTGATTAGAGAAGAAGTTTTCAGCTTGTGGGGCAGGGGGGCTGTTGACCACCCAAATTCCAAACAATATAAAGATATTTTCCCTAACACACATTTAAATATTGTTATTCTAATACTTTTGCCACGTCCCCAGTGCCACGTCCCCAGTGCCACGTCCCCAGTGCCACGTCCCCAGTGCCACGTCCCCAGCCTCTAGTGGCCGCTGTTATTTAGGTTTTAAGGACTTTTTTGTTGAAACTATCGTTATTGTTACGTTATTGTGATCAGGTGTTTTGTATTTAGTTAAATAAGAGAGTGTTTGTCAGGTATTTAAGTTCCACTGTTTCAATTCGTAGTCGCCCATTCACCCTCACTAATGCCCTCACTTTATCCTGAATTTGTGTTCAGGCGAGTTCACCTTTGTGCTTTCTGGCCACCATGTCATTTACTTTGTATTATTACGAATAAATAGAACCAAAGAATGGAAGTCTGCGTCTGTGCCTCCTGCTCGAGCCCTTCTAGCCAGTATGTGACAACTTTGATAATAATTAATCTTGCACCAAGCTTGTCGGTCTAGCACTAGTGAAACTAATACTGATACCCAACATTTTGACCAATGTTTAATATTTGTTTGGATTGAAAACTATAAGGTCAGTCTTCTGGTGGGCTGTGGATGTTTTTGTGGTCGGTTGTGTGGGTCGTGTGTTGATAAAGATTAGTAATCCCAGGGTTAGAGAGCTCAGATATTACAGCCTTGTGTGAAATTAGTATTGAAAAGGCCTCTAATATAGTAATGATTAACAATCCCCATCTACTCCTCGACTCAACAAAGCAATACAGGCATGTGCGTATTGACAATTCAGTTAGTTTATTAGTCAACACACACACACACACACACACACGTCACCATATATGGTTATCCACTCTCTCTCACATACACATGGTTCTCATTCTTTTCTCTCCATATTTACGCTCTTAAAAAAGCGTAAATATAGAGAGAAAGGCTTCGTTGAGTGATGCCATAGAAGAACCATTTCAGTTGAATTAAGAATCTCTTTTTAAATGGGAATGAGAATGAATGTGAGTGTTAACACACTTTTAAAAGGCATCTTTACCAATTTATGGGTTCCTACAAGATGCTTAAGACATTATGTGAAGGTTCTTTACACTTTAAAAAGGTTCTTCACACACACATCTCATTTATTTAAATGATTTATAACAATGGATACAAACAACGATAGCTCAATGATAGTTGGATAATTTACTGAAGGGCAGCATTCATGAGCCTTTCATAACAACTGGTATAAACACCATGAAAGGTTTATTTGGGCTTCCTCTATCAAGTGCCAGAATACTGAGGTGAAACAGCATTAAAACCGAAATATAACTGTTTATGTAGGTTGTAATGAAGCCTATGTCAGTTGTAATGAAAGGCTTATGTAGGTGTCAGGTGGGTTTATGAATGATGATCTCCAGTAAACTATTACAGATTGGTTTTGTATCAGCACACAGATACTTATGCCTGGAAGCAATCTTTTGTACATTCATACACACACACACACACACACACACACACACACACAGGTAAATAAACCCCTGTGCTGTCTCACAGTATTAGCGTTGTAATTAAAGTGTACAGGTCCACCATCTCTCATGGCTTCAAACAGACAGAGGTAAAACAACAAAGGCGGTTGCTGAAAGAACTACATTATAGGTAGTAATTATAGGCTATATCTCCTTGTATGTTAGATCTAGTTCAGTGTATATAAATAATAGGACAATGACACAGTTTTGACTGTACTGCCTCTGCACACCTGCACAATGGATTGGCTAATTGTTTCGTATAGTGAAATATAGCAAACCTTTAAAGGGCTCATCGCCGCTGCTATTCATAGCCAGGAGTCCAAAAGCCCTTTTCCAGCAACAGGGAACAGGTTTCATTCGGGGTCACACACCAAATTTTGATCCACTCAGAGAATTTCAACCAAAAATAAAACAAAAAACTGGATGAGAACCTAAAAGTTGCTTCCCAGCTGGAACCAAAAGACAGCTGTTTTTCCAGTGGAAACCAGTTGAAAACAAAAATAAATAAGAATTTATGTTTTTTTCTTTATTTGTGTGTGACACCATTTTTAAAACTCCAGTAGCGATTATTATTATTATTATTATTATTATTATTATTATTATTATTATTATTATTATTATATGTTTTTAAAATAATTTTGGTTCTATGTAACAAAGGAACACCAAGCTCACATTCTAATGGTTAATTGGGAGAAAATGTAAAAAAAAAAAAAAAAAAGGATATAGATGTAACTGTTTTAAATATTACTGTAAAGTTTTAAAAAAAAACAGCATACTCTCTCTGAGTTAAACACAAGATGCAAACATTTAACAAATCTCAAGAATACGAAGGCCAGATTCCAGTTTATTAAAGTCTAAGACAAAGTCCTATGGATAGTGAAGATTAACATGAGTGATGGAGTGTACAAAAGCAAATTAGAAAATATTGTCCTGGGAAAAAAAATCTACATAGACAAAACAGGCCCCATGGTGGCACCTCCAGGGTTGGGGGTTTGAATCCAGGTCCTGCCCTTGTGTGTGTGTGGAGTCGTGGTGGCGTGGGGTTCCTCTGGGGTCTCTGGGTGTCTCCCACAGTCCAAAGACCTGTGTGTCAGATTAATTGGGGTTTCTAAATTGATTGTAGGAGAGAGTGTGAGAGTGAATGCAGTGTATATTTGTGCCCTGTGGTGGGCTGATGCCTCGCTTATGATGAGTTCTTGCCTCGCACCCGTAGACCCCGGGATAGGTTCCGGGTACCCGAGACCTTAGTGTGGAATAAGCAGTTACAGAAAATGAGTGAGGGAGTAGAAAAACAACCCACTTGTGCACCAGAACACCAAGACTCGACAAGAGCCTTCCACAAGTCGCCCTAGCTTTGGCTTCGTGTTTTATTAAAGAATGGCTGGTGTTGGATGTAGCAGTGACTGTATAACATTCTGACATCACTGTTCCTCAGTACGGAAAAAAAAACCCTGTATATTTATGTTTACATGTAATAAAAGTGATGTTAGTGAGGTTAAAACCAATTCTCCATATCTGTCCTCTCACAATGTTCCATGCATTATCTGCTTGTTTCAGAGGCTTTTTATATTCAGTCTCATCTTCAGTTGGTGAAAAGCCGCTCAGTGGGATTAAGGCTGTGTGATTGACCAGCCTAGTCAAGAACATTCACCCTTTTCGGCCTTGAAAGACTCCAGTAGCTTTAGCAGTGAGTTTGGGGTCATTAGGCCATCGATCTGCTGCAAGGTGAAGCGCCATCCAAGAGTTTGATCAGATCTGAACAGTATAGATGTTTATGGTCCCATCACAGTTCGATCTGTTGCTGTTAGCGGTTCAACTGTTTTGGATTGTGAACAACTGCTTGATTTTTCAAACTCATGTTGCTGTCGATTCCTACATGGACTATGGACTGACCTGGATCCTTAGTTACAATTAACGAAGAGGAAGGCCAGACAGCTAAGGACTGTGCAGCCGGTTGTGTGTGTGGGTGCTTGTACTGTATGTGTGAGATTGTAAATCACTTGGTGTTTTGATAAAAGGTTATAAAGCAACACTGGTATCTCTGGTGGCTTGATCTCTTCCCTTTAGATTCTGTTAAAGGCTTCATGCTGTTATAATTAGTCCCAGTTGTTGAATGAAGCTTCCTTTCTGATCTGCCTGATTTCTCCTGATCTGGAGCTCCTGGCCTCCTAAAGTGTATTGATAGAGTTGAGTAGCCCGTGGATCCACAGGCCTATCAGATCAGTCAACGTCAAGGAAAGCGGTCAGGAAAGGAAGTTTCATTCAACTATTTGGATGCAGCCACAGACTCCACCACCAAATTTGCAGGTTTTGGTCAGCATGGCTTTATGGTTAGTGTTACATCACTGCCTGTGTGTTGGAGATGCTTTTGTTGGTGTGTTTTTTGTTTTTTTTAAGTAAAACCCCCCCGTATTAAAAAATACCCATGTACATGTGGACTAGGCTTTGGAATATTCTGTGACTGTGGAATATTCCAGTTGGTGATATAACGTTGTGGACTTTAGAGCTTCAGTGCTCATTCTGACACATCACTTACAGCATGAATTGTGTGTCCTCAGAGAGTCATTGCAAGTTGATTTGTCAGGACACACAGAGGTTTACTGGCCATTCTGCAGCTCCAGAATCAACACAAGGCTCCTTCAAGGTAATCTTCTCTCATAGAAATAGAGATCAGACCTGCCTAGCTTGCAAAGGATAGACTTATTGCTTTTTGGGCTTCTACGTGTTTCGTTTTCTTTCACTACCATAGTTGATTTTAAAAGACAAATCAACAACTTTCATCAAATTCTACATATATTTTCCATCATATACTCTACATCAGAGACCACCGGGCTGCGGATCGGTATCTGTCCGTGAGTCATTTGGTACAGGGCCGCACAGAAAGACAAAATGAAAATATTTTTGTTGATTATCAGAGTCTGAAAGATCTTTTACTTTGAAAAAAAATGCTCGTCTCTGTCACGTGATAGGGTACATAAAAAATTCAGTTCGTGAGTAAAAAAAACAAATGAACTTCGTTGTTTTTGTTGCATCTATAAAACAGGCGATGCTTTAGCTTTAGTAGATCTCTGGGGTTGTGATGAAAGGTGACAATTGGTTACCAGTGACTGTATATGTTCTGCAGTTTACACTGGGATGATACAATTGGAATAATTGGATTGGATTCAAAGCAAATTAATGAATATGCATGCAAACCAAACAGTTGTACTCCGGATGCTAAAAAGTCATGGATTAGAGGAATTTGGGGGTCCATTTTAGATGGGACATGTTTGTCTGTTTGTCACAGATTTGGCCTTAGTACAGCACCAAATGTTTGACAGGCTGTGCAAAAGTTCCAGCATTCTTGATATTTCATGCTTTATTGTTTTCCCGTACATTAAGTTCGGCAAACAAGTAGAGACTGTGTTGAGACTGAATGTTGCAGAACAAATTTCATTAAGAGTGTGGAACATAAAAGTGTATTCTCTGTAGAGGATGTAACTGTAAAAGCAGTTTTTATAGTGTTACACAGACTTGACGCATGTCGTATTAAGTTTATGTTCATTTCTGTTCTTACATTTGACTTTCTGCCCAGATTTATCTAAGCCGTAAATGCTTAAGTGAGCCCTACAGTGGACTAATGACCTGTCCAGGGTGTTTCTCCATTTTTAACCCTACAACCTCTGGGTCAGACAAGCTTCTTGCATAATGAATGCATTAGTTAATGGGGAAGTGATATGTTCATGGGCAGATGTGGCTTGGTATCTCTTAGAATACACCCACCTATCTAGACACCATTCTTCCCAGGGGGTAGCAGCAGTTTCACAAACTGCGTCACTGCTTTAGGATTCGTTGAAATGTCATCAAAACCTGGAAAGAGGCCACAGTTTTTCTATTGTCAGCGCAAAAAAAGCAAAACAACAATGGTGATACAAACTAACTACTGGGAAGTTGACAAAGTACAAGCTCTACTGTATAAATTTCAGTGGGAGTTTTAATATGATGCTAACAAATTTATCTTTAATTCTGTGAGAAATGTGAAGGTGATCCAGGACGTCACTGACAAGTTCTCTGGGTTCGGTTCTCATCACACGGATAAAGAACGCAGAGAAAACATCAAACACTCAAACAAGACTATAAGTAATGAAAGACCACAATAATAAAAGCGGCTCTGAGAGAAAAACTTTCCGCCGGTTCGACTCCATGGACGGATTTTGGGACGACAACGTGTGTTGCGAGTTCTGCACCATCACAGTACTGGTTCCTGTAGACCTGTGGAAAAGTGTCTCTTTGGTGACCACTGCAAGTGTTCTGCATATTCCAGAGACAGCAGTACCCTTTGAAGGCGTTTTAGGAGGAGCACCGTGTACTAAATTCTCTAGCAGTGCCACTAAAGCCTTATAATAACGTCTTCTGATTCCGATTCTAAAAACAAACCAGGTGGTTTAAATGTACTGTCAGTAGGTGGTACGGTATTAGCAACAGGGTCATAATGCAGTTCTGCAGACCCAGTTTATAACATCTCAGTCTTACCTGTTCCAGGGTGAGCTGCTTGGAGATGGTGTCGTTCTCCAGCTTCTTGATCTTCTTCATCAGCTTGTTAACCTGGAACTCCTGCTCCTGCTCCAAGTGCTGTTCCAGCTCCGCCTTCTCGTGCTGAAGCTAGAGGGAGTGAACGGAAGAAAGGAGAGGTGAAAGGGTTAAAGAAAGGGTAAGTTAAAAAAAAAAAGTAAATAAAATATACTTGCATTTATTATAATTATAATTACTATTAAAATTATATAAGCTTTCATGACTTGTCAGTGCCATTAGCCTCATGGCTCCAGTGCAAAACTAAACAAGCAAATTAATCAGTGAACCACCTCTTAACTATCTTCAAGGATGTTTAATGTTCAGCAACTATTCTTAAGTATTCAGCAACGTTTATAATAATATGCAGGTTAAGATAAGAGTGTACACAGATGCTTGTACTGAAATGGATTAAACCACAGACTAAATGAAATAAATAAAGGTGTGAGAGGAATAGAATCATGCTGCAAAACAATTTTTTCCCACATTGATATTACTAAAAGCAGCACAGTTAATCAGTGCTGGTATATCAGTGTCGTCCTTGTGGAAGTCAAGTATAACTGTAGTTTCCATGAGAAACCTGGTTTGACTCCTCAGTCCTTCATTAAATTAAATCAGGAGCTGCTGATGATGTTTCTTAAATCCAAACAACGGCTGGAGGAACCGAGGAGGAATCTGGAACCGAACCTGTGTTCTCCACCACCAGCTCACACAGTATCTACTACTTTTACAAATAAAACAAATCTTGAGAACTTTGCAGCGCTGTTCTTCAAGCACCGACGTAAAACATATGAACAAAAAAAAGAAAGCATCTGTGTAGACAGTCGTGCAGAGTGGGTTTGGTGGGAAATAGTCTTGTAGAGAAGTCGGGACTGTTCACAATGGTGGTGAATGGAACGAGACGCCTGAAGACTTCGATGCCTCTAAATGCTCCCTCACAGAAAGTTATTTCATAATTGCTACGAATACACTGCACGGTGTCTGACAAATAGTTTTGGCCTAAAATGTTCCACTGAAAAAGACTCAGACTCACATGTAGATTCACTGGTGGGTTTGGAAATAAAAATAAAACAGTTATTTGTGCTGTAGACACTGAGATCACTGGTTCCATTCATCTGGATGGCACAAATCCTATAAACCGCTTCACATCAAGCCATTCTGAAAGACTTTAAATGATTTATGTGGAAATTTTGGAAGTCCGTTGGAATTCCCCTTTACACTGAGGGCACACTAGAGCAAATGTAAGGAACTGTGGGAAATGCGATAAAGATACAACATCCACCTGATAAAACCACCTGTTTAATCTAAGAGCCTCTTCAGAAGGTTTACGGAGACTGGCCAATGTTTGTTGTAAAGTCTGATGGTCTTCATTTGGAACAAAAAAGACTTTTATCTAGACAAATGGACAAAACTTGCAAAACTACACATAGTCACAGACAGAGCCTTATTTCAAGTCATCTAAAAGTAAAGTGCCCCCTATAGACACACGTGAACACACCACAACACACCGTGTGAAATTCTTTCCCTGCATTTAACTCATTTAACCCATTCACCAAGTGAAGCAGGGGCTGCCAGCAACGACAGGCGCCGGGGAGCAGTGTGTGGGGACGGTACCTTACCCAAGGGAATCAGCACTAGCAGTGCTGGGATTCAAACCCACAACCTTCTGGTTGCAGGGGCAAGTCCCTAAACACTAGACCACCAGCAAAACAAATATACCTTTGCTTTTAGAAGAAAAAGCAGTCTAATTTGCATAAATATTTTTCCCATTGCAAATAAAGCTATCTGACCCCAAGCTGCTTAATGGCAGGGCCAAAAGCGGGCGACAGCCAAGCTGACCATGAAAAAACTTTCCGCCGGTTCGACTTCATGGACGCGGTTTTGGGACGACCGGCCATAAACTGTGGAGAGAATTGAGTCAGAAATTCTGTTACTAGACTGAGATACACTGGAACATCAGAACCGGATACAACTTCAGTACCATTACAGTACAGTTTAGATAGTTTATTATATAGCTGTGGAAAAGTGTCTTTGAAGTAAATAGGAACCATTGCTTTAAGATAAGGAACCTCTTATTGCTTTGCCACTTCAAATAAAAACTAGGAGTGAAGATTTGCCAGGACATTTTCATGGAAAGAGCCCCTGGTGAGCCAGGATTGTGTTACATACCGTAAAAAACGCTGCAAACCTCAAGTAAATAAATCCCACTCATAAACACGCACAGTTCAAGCGTCCTGTCCAGTTACACCCACACATCCCACTTAAAATGTGTCATCTGGTCAGTTCAACTGGAGACTGACTCAGTCTCTCCTTACTCACAGCACCTGCCCTGCACCACACAAACCGTCTGCACAGAACGGGCGTTCAAATCACGGTAAAACAGAACGCAAACCCGCTGTAGCCTTCCAGCATCAACTCCACTGATTCATCCGCGCTGTGGGTGGAACAGGCAGAATATCAGCCACGCATGGGCTTTCTGGAAGGTACAACTTCAAGGCATGGCTATCACCCATGCATTTCTGGATTGAGAGAAATCCAATACCTGTTAGTACGCCTGCACAATATACCATCTTCCAATTGTTATCAGTCCCTGCAATACCGATAGCACAAAATATGCAAATGAGCCTCTAACCAATCACAGTGGATCTGACCAATCATAGCTCCAGGTAAGTTACTGGGTGCTCTGATGAGTTGAAGTCTTCATGTAATCCAACAAAAGTCTAATTTTTAACCATAAAAGGTGTTGTTGCATGGGTGCATAAATAGGCAGAGATAGACTGATATAGGAAGAATAGATATATTTGAAATATATTTGAATGCAATTTGAAAATGGCCTATTTTTGTAGCTTACTTTCAAACATTTGGACTGTATGGATGGGGAGAGTAAATGTACCAGTTTTAACAATATTTACAGACTAAGCCAGAAAAGTGATGACAGGGATCATTTAATATCTTGAAGGGCATTGCAATCGCAACACATATCTACAAAAATGGATTTTCTAAACCAGTGTATGAGCATTCTTCACATTTAAGATTTGTGTCTTAACTGCATGCGTGTTATCTGGAACGATGGTTCTCAAACTGGTTCAAAGGTTCCTTTAAAAGCTTCGCATTCTATTCTGTGTGTTGGGAGCTGGATCAGAACAAAAATGGGTACAGTCTGGACTGGTTTGAAGAGACTCTAAGTAAGTACAGGCCATGGACTGACTTATTTTTAACAATCTTTTCACTAATCTACCACTGTATAATATCCAGATTTCCTTAAAAAATACTCTTGGTATGAATGTATTAATCTCCACATTTCAGGAAAAAAAATGCTTATGATAACTCCCAAACATCCTGATTCTACCTGTAGAACTTTCAACAAAACACTAATAAAGAATATTCACGCTGGTTTAAATCTATGCTGATCCGAATGTAACCAATCAGTGTGTTCTTTAAAAGTTACAAAAGATCAGATGATTCTGTGACGTCAAAAATACATTCTGGGTTGTTTTTTTTCTTGGTAAGTCGCGTTTTACCGTTTTCTCATTTGGTCTCTTACCTGCATGAGTTTCCTGGACAAGTCATTGGTGAGAAACTCTTCCTCTTTCTCATAGTTCACTGCAAGCGTCTCTTTCTCTTTCTGGAGAGCCTGGATCTTCTTAAACAAGGTGTTTGAAATGAACTCCTCTTCTTGTTCTGCCCTCGCTTGCTGCAGACACAAACGCAGACAAAAACATACATTAATCTGCAAATCAATGTACGATACAACAAAAACGTATTTGCATCTGTAGTGGTACATTTAAAGAAGGCTATGACCAAATGAGTATGTATTTCTGTATTGCATTAAGGAAGAAAATAGTTGTAGAGTTACTGAGTAGTAGCTGTGACTAAATAAAAATTTTCCTGTAAGACAATGTGACTCAAACATACAGACACTGCTGAATAAGTTCTGTACTGACTCACAGAAAAGCTGAAGCTCTGCCGCAGTGCTGAGTATGTGACAGAGCTTCAGTTCAAAGCTTCAGGAACTAAAAAGACTTGACGGACCATGGGGTCTGATGTGGAAGATGACATTAGTACTTGTTATTAAATTGTTTTTTTGTCAGTAAAAAAAGGCCTTGAGGTTCTGGATCCCATCTGGCATAAAGGCAAACTGTTCTATATATACTGAATGGTACTGTAAAACACACAATACTTTTAAATTATGAAAACATCTGTATTTTTCAACAATTCTGCCTCAAATTAATGACATAATTGATCAAAATATCTACTTGTTATTAGTCCGTTTATACCATTACTAAACCCTAATTGTCAATTACAGACTGTCCGTTTCTGTCTTTGTGATCCATGCTGTTATTTAATGATGACCCCTGTGATAGAAAAGTGCATTGTGATGTAATATATAACAATAACAATGTCGTAATGTCCAAAGCCAACTACACTCAAACAGTCAAATCGCATTAACCAAGCAAAGTTAGCCAGTTTGCATGTGATCCTTGATGTAACTGAGGTCAGCCAAACTCAGTGTTTGTTTAAAATAGAACACAATTTGCAGAAAAGCCTGACATGTCCCAAATCTGGGTACTTGACCCGGTGTCGATGGGTTCTGTTCTGGCTGCCTCTTGAAAATCATACCTTCAGAAAAGCTCCAAATAACCTAAACTAAACAATGGAACCGACGTAAGCCGCCGTCAAAGCCGTAATGATCTGCACACAATTCTCAGCTATACAAACCCAAATACCAGCTCCAGCCCATCTCCACGCCAGCCAGCGGCACTGGTCATGGCCTAATTAAGAGATTATTTTCCAGCACCACTTTGGTTTTAGTATGTCTGTAAAATGAATGCAAAAGAGCAGTCAGTATTAGATCGAACCTGAAGTGTTTAGTTTAGAAAATAACTGCTCAAAAAATGCTTACTTTCCTGTATTTACAGTTAGAACTTACAGTCTGAACTCTTAAATAAAGCATTACAATGTCTCTCACAGACTGGGACGGTGCACCCTACTATAAAACGCTTTGACCCTCCTATTATGTCTGGGATCAGTTTGATCCTATTCAACTTTTAATGGGTCTAAATCAATAACTGACAATTGAGCTTCATACTAAATGTCCTGTACAAATCAATGTTTCTTGGGGCTGTTTTAGCTGTACAAAACAGAAAATATCATTTTACACACATTTAATTTGGCAGTTTTTGATGATACTGAGGGTACTGTAATATGCAATTTTACAATCTTCTAAAATCTTCTAACAACCAAACATAATCATAAGCAACATAATCACCTATAGGAGTATGAAAAACATTGACAGACCACTGAAATATATTTTACACCAGACCGTTGATATTTCCCAGTCGTGAGGGCATTATTAGATGTATGTTCTGTTTTTAAAACACTATTTAGGTTGTCAACAAATTAACATAGAGACACACAAACATGAATAGCAATTTGAATTTCAAGCAAATTCTGAAGGTTTGAATTTCTGGGGTCAAATTGACCCCAAGCATAAAGGATGTTAGTAATTTTGAACATAACAGAAGGGATAAATGACACATTATTCCACTAAAATAAATCAGCTCCAGGGTGGATGATGAGACAGCTGGCTGCTGGGGTACAGACTCAGCTCCCAGAGATGACTCAGACTCCACCTAACTTAATGTCTTTCACTTTGTCTGAATTTGGGTCCTCCGCGTTACACCAAAGATTCTCTAACCCCTTTCTTGATTTTAATCCTTGCGTAAACTTCTCCACTGCATTTATACACAGATTTACACTCAAAACTCCACTAAACGCTCTTTGTTGTGGTAGCTAGCTTAGCCTAGCCGAGATGCTATCCCAAGTCCAAAACACATTGACGTGTGACATGAAATCAGCTTTCTGTTTTAAAGAATTTGGTCACACTACACAAATAAAGCGAGAAAAATAAACATATAAACAATAACAGCAGCTGCTGTAGCTGTGGTTATTATTGCCTTAGCAACCACGTTAGCAGGGCAGGCTAGTTAGCAGGTTAGCCTAGCCGCCAACACGATGTTTTGGTGTTGAACAGAAAAACCTGGAGGTTCTGTGGGGATGATCTGGGTGTCATGTGTTCTCTAGGGTTCTGTGAGATGTTTCAAAGGCCTGTCAAGGTCTGGAGTTGAATTAAACCGTGAAGAAGCCCGGCTCTTACGATGGTGACGCTGGCTTTTCGCAGGTCCCGGTTCTCCTCCTGCAGGGACTTGCACTTCAGCTTGAAGGTCTCCAGCTCGATCTTCAGCACCTTGTTCTCCTGCTGCAGCGAGGCCAGGCGGTTCGTCAGCTCTTCCAGGCGGAACTGGGAGATGAGGACGCCCTGCTTGCTCCCGGCCCCGCTGGCTCCGGCTCCGGGCCCCGGGGCGGCCGGAGAGCAGAGCGGGGCCGGGGCGCTGCAGCCCGGACCGTCAGTATCACTCTCACTGTCGGCCATCAGAACCACCCTGACACGGAGAGAGAGACTGACTGACTACTGTGTGTGTGTATGTGTGTGTGTGTGTGTGTGTGTGTGAGAGAGAGAGAGAGAGAGAGAGAGAGTGTGTGTGTGTATATGAAAACACAAGGAGCGCGAGAACAGCGCGAGAGCTGCGAGAGTGACGCGAGGGAACCATAGCTCTCATGTAAAGAAATAAAATTAAAAAAAAATCTCAGCATCTCAATATATAACTAAAATCTTCTATTAAGAAATCTTATATAAATGAATAAGATATTCTGTGAAGACATACAGAATCTAATTTAAATCTTATGTTTCTGTAAAATCCAAAGATAAAAATATCTTGTAAAGAAATCAGATTTTAAAAGATATCTTGAAGGAAAAATTATCTCACGTATATAGAAAAAAAAGACTGTATATAAAGAAATAAAAACATATAAAGAAAGCTCTCATATAAATAAAAAGATCCAGTACAAAGAAAAGAGACTTCATACAAAGAAACAAGATTATATATAAAGAAAAAATCTCACATGAAGGAAAAAATCATCTCACATGAAGGAAAAATGATCTCGTATAAAGAAAAAGATCTCATATAAGGAAAAAATAAACATATAAAGTAAATAAACATATAAATATCTTGAAAGTTGTATCAAAACTACTTTGAACAGATTTAAGATACAAACTTCTGAGAAGTACTGAGGGGTCAGAGGATCATTCCTGCAGGAGCTGCTGAGTCCAGAGTCCAGTACTGACGATCTGAGACCTGAAAGGGCTGCAGCGAATAGAATTCAGTCTTAAATGCTCATAAAAGGCTTCATATAAAATGAATGCTCTGATCCCACAGCACTGCTGTCAAAATGTTGGGTCAGAGTAGAGCGACACATTCTGATGTCCCCACACACTGCTCCTCACACACTGCTCCCCCACACACTGCTCCCCCACACACTCCTCCCCACACACTGCCCCCCACACACTGCTCCCCCACACACTGCTCCCCACACACTACTCCTCAC